>BPLR01012220.1:0-32796 GCA_021605095.1 Caerostris extrusa
TAAATAATATTAATTTTATAATTAAAGTAACCTAATCCCAAACTAATTTAAAGGAATACAGGCTGTAATAGGTGAATAAGCTATCAGCTATGACAGGAATGATTACATCTATTAAATCAGTACGTTAGCTTTTATGAGAAACATGTTTTTCATGGAACAGACACGTTTAATTTATATTTTAATTTTAAATATTTAACATTTAAATTGTTATATTTCTCTTCAAATGCTATAATTTCTGACAAATAAAGTCAGAAATGACAAATAAAGACAATAATGCCAAGGGCCTACCGTCATATTTTCTCGTAAATACTATAAATTCTGACAAATAAAGTCAGAAATTATAGTATTTACGGAAAACATCACGGGTAATTTTGACATGTATTAATGCTTTTAATGATTTATTATATTTCTTTCAGTTTGGATCTTTTTTATCCATTTCGCGTGACGCATGTCTCTATATGAACTTATAAAAGCCGGAAAATACCTGAGAAAGTATTCCTATTTGAGGCAAAAATGTACTGCCTTAACTGGACTCTGCATGTTATATTATGTAGAATGTAAACATATATTCCTCAGTATAAGAAAACTACATATGTATCACAGCTGTTATTCAACATTTTTTGAAAATTTATCAATCTGTTTTAATTTTAAAACTATCATTAATTGTAATATCGCATAATTCTACACTCCATAAATTTCTGTTTAGAAATCTTTTGCATATAACAAATTTTTTTAATTATAAATAGTAAAAAATTAAATTTAATAAAAAAAATGTGGGAATTTTAAGCATGGAAATGTCAGAAAATTTAAGCATTTTGATAGCAAGACATATTTTAAATGACGATTTGTGATGCATATTTTCCCTACCGAAGAAAGCTAGAAATTCATACTGATTGATACAAATATTATCACCGATGAATAGACGCAATTCAAAAAAATAATCCATTTGTAAAGAAAGCCAATAAAACACAAAAAGGCCTATATCATAAAAATTATGTTTTATCAAACATATTTATAAATAGTTTTGTTTGAAAATTTGTATTCAAATTCTCATTAATTTAAAAACGATGTTCTTTCAATCGATTAGAGAACACTTTCATTGGATGAAGTGCTTACTTTAGGACATTAAATGGAATTCTGAAAGTAAATTAAAAATTTAGCGATTGATTGATATTGTGGGCAAATATCTTGTAAAAGAGTCGTAGTACAAATCAATTAGAGGCTCCCATCGAAGTGATAGCTTGCATACAAACTTTTAAGAAACATACAAAATTCTGAACTATTTATTGCTTTACTACATTACTAAAACTAAATGAAATCAAAATTTGCACTAGAAAATTGAATATGAAAATATAATAATAAATAAATTTACAATTCTGAAATATTTAATTTAAAAAGCATTATGTGTCATAATGAAAATTGCTAGATCAATATAAACATATGGTTTATAAAAACAGTCACTCTTTTTGTAAATTTTCTTCTTTCATAGAATATTTTATTGAAGAAATATCTCTTATATTCGAATTTTTGTTTACTTAACAATTAAAACTATTGGGATATTTATTATGAAAATAAACAAAATTTTTAGGCATTTCATAAGAGCTCAAAATTTTCCAGCAAAACAAAAGAGAAAATAAACCATTCAAATTTTAGTTACCTGCATTAAGTTTCGAAATAATTATATAAATAACAATTTTAAAATATTCCTAAAATAATAACTCATTTGTTAAAGACACTAGAGAACATTTGTGACATACAAATTTCTAGCAGGAAAATAAGCAAAAACTAAAAAAAAGAAATTCTAAAAAATTTTAAACATACTTTTCGCTCAACTAACAATCAACGAATAATAATTATTTATAAAATATACATAATTCCTAACATAAATATAAAAACAGGGGGCACATCTAAAGGTATCTTATTTAATCTAAATTAAATTTTATGAAATAATATACTCTAGTGGGATTTTAAATTAGTTCATAATTAGTCCTTTTATGTTTCAAAAATTCATTCAAGAAAGTGTTCTTGGTATAGTAATATAAAAATATAGATTAAAAAAAAGCAACCTGAGAAACTTGTACAAATTATTTCTTAAAATGAAAGAAATGAATAATTTTTATAGATAAGAATTTAAATAAGTGAAATATGAATATCATGAAAGAAAATCTATAGCAAATGGTGCAGAAAGAAAGGTATAAATCACTACCGATTTAACTAGTTAGTCAAAACAGATTCTAACAACAGCCATAGTTCCCTACAAAATGATGAAAGCAGTGGTAAGATATTGTTTTAATGCATCTTAAATACAATATTATTGCTTTGGATAGTTGTTTTCCTCCTTTTCTTAAATAATAAGAACAATTTTATTTCCATTGAGTAGAAAATAAATTAAAATATTGAAAATATACTCCGAATCAAACTGAAATTAAATTTTATAAAGTATTTGAGTAACTTTATTTGTAGGCCAGTTGAAGAACATGTTGAAAAGAGGTCTTTTTTTATTCCGCTAGTTTCATAAGCAAAACAGTAGTTTTAAAAAAAGCGAAAGTTAGGCGGAGATTTTAACAGAGTCCACCTTTTGACTTTTTTTTTCGCGATCAGGCTTCTTTTAATTCCGAAAATAATAATAAAAAAATAGCCAACCATTTTATCTGAAAGTTTTATCACATTTAATATATGCACTTCCGTCTGTTACAGATAACTAAGATAGCAATATCTACAAGACAGTGTTGATAGAAAAATAATGCTTTGTCACAAAACAATTTCGTATTGAAATCAAATAAGAAGCTCTAAATTAACTCCAATATTTTAAAATTTCACCATATGACTTTGTTCTTCTACTTCCAAAGATTCTTCTTAATTCCGGGCTTACACTTGCTGTTTAAATAAAGTTATAAAAACACAATTATTTTTTCTTTTAAATATATTTTTTATAAAGATTTAATTTATCAAACTTTAAAAAATTACTTATTGTAAAGTAAAATTTTATATTTTAAAACTAATTCAAAATTATAACAGGATATTTAGTCACAGCTTGATTTTGTTTATTTAATTATTAATGTTTGTAAAAATTGTTACACGTCTCAACTTCATGGTTAACTTTCCTATATAGCAGACACATTGATTCATACAAATACTGTATTAAAGATAAGTAGAATTCTCTCAGAATATATTTATGATTTTCTGTCATAAGGAAAGAGTTACATTAAATTCCAAAAAATCATCTTGTATCTTTTTTAAAAATAACAACGTTATTTATGACATTTGTTGAATAAATATAAAATTTAAACATTTATCATCAACACCTTCATTATTTAACGAATAAAGATTAAAAAATAAAGATTTTGAAAAAAATAATAATTTTATTATCGTCGATTGTTGAATAAATATAAAGTTAAAGCTTTTATCATCAAACATATCCACAAATTAAAGATTCAACTTGAAAATCATGTGAATGTTATTTTCAGATTTTTGTATTGGCCCTGATTGCAGTTGCATCCTGCTTTGTTGATGTGGGATACAATTCATATGGTGGTTATGACAATATACGGTTATGGAAATAGAGGATATGGTTTAGGATACAATCGATATGGTGGATATGGAGGATATGGTTCTGGGTGGATATGGCAATTATGGAGGATATGGTTCTGGATACAATAGATATGGAGGATATGGAGGATATGGTTCTGGATACAATCGATATGGAGGAAATCGCTACGGTGGATACGGATATGGATATAATTCATACTTTGTAAAAGGTAAATAATTTTTGATTATCTCTTTCTTTAAAAGTCATAGAAATTTAAAAATTACGACGTTTCTTTTAATTTTAGTTTTTATTTATATTAAAAATAAATTTAAAAAATAGTAGTAAATTTATAATTTCGCAAATTTAAAAGTTTTCAGTGAATATGTTCTAAAAATGGTTTATTTATTTATCTTACAGCCTTTTAAAAATATATGACATGATTAAAATTTAAATGCTGAGAAAAAATTTCTTAAGGTGACTAATGTTTATTTTTTTCTTTTAGATTGACCTCTCAAAGATTTGAAGTAAAGAACAGCTCTGTCTTATAATTTCATCAGCATTATTGAAACACTATAAACATTTGTATTCAAAATAATAAAATACAAAACATTATTTTTGTGTCCTTTTAATGTACTTTTTCCAATTAAACATCAATGGGGTTTTTTTTTTTTTCTTATAGGGCACATAGATAATTATATTCAATTTATGCAATACACTAATTCACCCATTCAAGGAATTTATTTTGAGTTCTTCTTAATGTAAAGATGAATATTAATATCCAAGGATACCTGAACATGATAAAAACTATCCTGACAGTATTAAACCTAATTTAATTTATTGATTTCTTTGAATTCGTCAAGTTTAAACAATTTTAAAAGTTACCTTGGATTTTTCTTACAGGATGCTTCATTCAGAGTTTGTGATATGTGTATATATATATGTATATATATGTGTGTGTGTGTGTGTGTGTGTATGTATGTATATACATACATATATATTAAGTTTAAAAATAAAATAAACTTATTAGAAGTAAATATTTATTTAAATCAAAACTGATGTATAATTCAGTAACATTTACACAAAAATGCGCATAAAAAATATGAAAACTGAAGCAAATATCAACGATAAATATCTAAAACAGTAACAGACATAAAAAAGTCGCAATTATAAATTATAATATAGATTTAGATATAAGATTTATAAGGGGTTAGTAATTGAATTAAAACAAAACTGAACGTGTAATTCAATAACATTTATACACAACTGCGAATAAAAAAAATTTTATGCAAATTTAAAAAATAGTAACTGATATAATGAAAACTGAAGCAAATATGAAAGAATTCTTTAATATTTATTTTGGCACTAAATAATCTTTGCATGAACGAAGCATCTTTCTTAAATCATACTTTCATATACATTGTTGATTAGCATCCAATTTCTTGCTCAAATATTTAAAAAACCGCACCCACATAAAAGAAAGGACGGTCTTTATTTAATTTTAATGATTGTTACATTTTGACTTATAAATATATATCTTATAAAATATAATGTCGCATGCTGTTTCATAATGTTAAAACTCAGTCGTTCTGGCATTTTTATTATAATAGATTATTGTGAGTGTATGATATCGGTCTATCTGTATTTATATTCAAAACTCAATAAATTAATGCCTTGTCCTTTTGATTTTTTGTTACGGTTAGTTATTTTTGTTATTTAATTTTAATTTTGTTACAGTTGGCAAAATTAATTAAGTGAATGTTCTAATTAATATATTCTAACAAAATGTGGTCCCCATTTTATTTCCAAAAGTGAACATGTTCATATGTACATGCGTAACTCGATCCACAATTGCTGCTTTAGATATATGTGTTGAACAATTAAAGGTTTGTTAATATTCTGTTGCCTGTCTGTACTTGCTTCCAACTATTCTCCTTAAACCCACTCAATTCATATTTGAATTACTATATAGTTAAATTAATTATAATGAAAAAACTAAATGACGCATTACTTTCATTACAATTTCGTTTTCATATTGGAAACATATTCCTCCTCTTTGTTAAACAAGCATAAAATAATAATAAATGAAATAAAATAATAAAATAATAATTAATAAAATAATAATTAATAAAATAATAATTAATAAAATAATAATTAATAAAATAAAATAAAAATAATTTTATAAACTTAACTTAGTCTTCACAATAAACTCCAAACCCAAAATTGTAGCCATAAAGTTTACAATTTTAGATAGCGTTTAATGTGAATATTTCTTGATCAGTAATTTTGTTTTACTTTACTTAATATTTAAGTTATTTCTTGAAATATATATATATATATTTAAATCTGAAAAAAATGATAAACAATATTATTTAAGTACCCAAATGGGTCAGTTAAAGAGAATACTGTAACTTATAAAGAAAACTATGAAAAACAATATGTCCACTGACTGTAGCAAAGCTAATTTCCCCATATTTCAAATTTTTAAAATTATGCTAATTAGCTTCTATTTGATTTAATTCTGCATCAAAAATTAACCTTAATTCCACTTTGATGTATGAATATAAACGTATGAAAACGTTATAAAAGGCCTATTTTTATTCAGTTCATATTTTCACAATATTTACTTTATATTTTGACTCGCGTCATTTTTTATTGAACAATTTAACTTGCGCTTAAGAAAATTAAAAATATCTAAAAAGGGTTTAAGCAAAAAACCATCCAACTTTGTGAAACATTCAGTTTGGTCTTTAAATACAAAGTTAAGATACAGCTGTTACATCAGAACAGGACATTTTCTACTCAAAGTTTGTTATTTTATAGTTTATTGAGACAATAGAGAATTGTTTGAAGATTTGTTGAGAAGCAAAGTATGGATGGACTTTTGGATATTAAATTTCTACAAGAATCTGAATTAATATATATGGCAATCTTTATAGAGTTCTTCTGTGGGAGACTATGAACTAGACATGACTAATCAGTAAAACTTCTGCCCCCTCTATAACTTACTAATTTGCGATCTTGATGATATATCGAGTTTTGAATATAGAGCGCATTGCGTTTTGAGGTAACTCCCAGATATTTCTGATTGTATGGGAAAACTATGACAACTAACTTAACAATTTTTATTATACTACTGGTTTCTCAAAGCGCCTAACATGCATATCAACCTTGATAAGGATATGAAATTTAATTCTCTGCCATAACTTCATGTTTTAGGTCAGGAAAATATTGGAATCCAAAATGGTTCCAATGGTACTTCCAAAAGCAAACATGCTCATTAAGATAGCGCAAGTAGAAGATGGACTGTAATGAAAGAAGATATCACGCTATTCATATGTATTTACATGGTACCTCAAGCCACAATTGCTGCTTTAGACATATCGGGTTAAACATATAAAGGTAGGCAGTGCTATAGCTTTCTAAAAAACTGTCCACGATCTCAACATCTTTTGTGAAGACAGTGCAAGTTCACATCGTATTTCGGAATAAATGGATTGTGCTAGTTAATTTATTTTCTGTTGTGTTTATGTACGTTACATCCAACCATTATTCGTAAACCCATTGGTTTCATATTTGAATTAATATAGTTAAATTAATTATAATAAAGATTCTAAATGATGCATTACTTTTACGAGAAAATTCTGATATATATTGTTGAACGTCTCATTTTCATTCGTCACATATTCCTTATGTATTGTTAAACAAGCATCAAAATAAATTAAGTTTATTTTCCATATTGCAACACAAATTCACACGCTTATGAACTTTAATTTCAACAATAGTCCATTTATAAAGACCAATAGTGAACTTAATTAATTTTTTTATAAATGTCAAGCATTTAAATTTTTTTGTTTTGCTCACTAAATTAATCATGTTTAAGGTAATAGAAAAAGCTCATTTGAAAGAACTAAAAAGTTCCAAAACCGATAAAGTGTAGGAATAAAAGTATTATAACTAATTTAATTAATAACTAACAGACCGGTAATTTTGACAATTATTAATGCTCTCATGGATTTACTATATATTTTCTTTTAGTTTAGGGCTTTTAATTACTTATGTGCCACATATCATGTAGCGCATGATACCTATATAAACTTATAAAATCAGGAAAATACCCGAGAAAGTATTCCTAGATCCAACAACACTATACTGCCTTTTACTAGGACTGTGCATGTTATATCAAGTGGAATGTAAACATATGTTCCTCAGCATAAATATATATATATATATATATATATATATATATATATATATATATATATATATATATATATATATATATCACAGCTGTTATGCAACACTTTTAAAATTTTTTCAATTTGTTTTAATTTCTAAAATTATCATTAATTTTAATATCGTATAATTCTACACTCCATAAATTTCTGGTTAGAAATCTTTCGCATATAACTAGTTTTAGAATTATAAATAGTAAAAAATGAGACCTAATAAACTGTGTAAAATTTTGTAATAAAATGTTAAATTTCATAATAAACTGTGTAAATTTTGTAATAAAATGTATAAATTTCATAATAAACTGTGTAAATTTTGTAATAAAATGTATAAATTTCATAATAAACTGTGTAAATTTTAACCATGGAAATGTCAGAAAATTTAAACATTTTGATATCTACACATATTTTTAATGACGTTTTACGATGCTGTATTTTTCCCTACCTAAATAAATTGCTAAAAATTCAAACAGATTGGCACAAATATTATCAGGGGTTTTTAGTTGAAATTCAAATTAATAAACAATTTGTAAAGAAAGTCAATAAACACAAAAGGTCGATATCAGGAAAAATTTGTTTTATCATATATATTTATAAATATTTTGTTTGAAAATTCTCAGAAACAATTTCACTCATTAACTCATAAAACAATATTCTTTCAATTGATTAGAGAACACTCTCAGGGAATACAGAGCATACTTTAGTACATTAAATGGAATTCTTAAATAATTAAAATTAAATTAACTAATAATTAAACTTTTAGCTCACTTGGAGCCCAATGATATTGTGTGCAAATATCGTGCAAGAGAGTTCTATTACAAAAGAATTAGAGACACTCATCGAAGTCTTTGCTTTCATAAACGAGCAGCTTTTAGGCAACATACAAAATTCTGAACTATTTAACACTTTATTTTACAGTACTAAAACTACATGAAATCAAAATTTGCACTAGAAAATTGAATATCAATAATATAACAATAAATTACTTTACAATTCTGAAATATTTAATTTAAAAGCATTATATGTCACAATAGAAAATTGCTAGACCAATATGATATTTATGTTTTCATAAAAACACGTCACACGTTTTTTTAAATTACCTTCTTTCATAAAACAATTTATTAAAATCTATAAGAAATATCTCTTATATTCAAATTTCTGTTTACTTAACAATTAAAACTATTAAGATAATGTTTTTATGAAAATAACAAAAATTTCTTTAAGCATTTCATAAGGGCAAAACAAGAAAATCAAAAATAGCCATTCATAGTTTACTTAAATGTTTTTAAGTTCGAAATAATTATATAGTTAATAGTTTAGAAATCAATCAATCAATCAATAATACCTCATCGGTCAAAAGCACTAGAGAACATTTGTGAAATCCAAAATTTATGCAGAATAATAAGCAAAATTATAAAAATATAATTTCAAAAAAATTTTTAATTTATTTTTCGTATAGCCAACAATAAACTTATAATTATTTGTATAATATAAATAATTCCTAATATAAATAAAAAAACAGGGACACATCTAAAGGTATCTTATTTAATCGAAATTGAATTTTACGAAATATTGCAGTGCCGATTTTAAATCAGTTCATAATCAGTTCTTTTATGTTTAAAAATTCATTCAAGCATGAAGTGTCCTTTTTATATATTAATACAACAAATATAGATTAAAAAAAGTAACCAAAGAAACTTGAACATATAATTGCTTAAAAGAAATAAATGAATAATTTTTATAGATAAGAATTTGAATAGCTGAAATATGAATATCATGAAAGAAAATCTATAACAAATGGTGCAGAAAGAAAGGTATAAATTACTGTCGATTTAACTAGTTAGTCATAATAGCTTCTAACAGCAGCCACAGTTCCCTACAAAATGATGAAAAGCAGGGTAAGATATTGTTTTATTCATCTTAAAGGCTATATATATTGCTTTGGATAGTTGTTTTACTCTTTCTTTCAATCATAAGAATAATTTTATAATAATTTAAAATAATTTTATTTTCATTTGAGTAGAAAATAAAAAGTTAATAAAAAATATACTCAAGTACAAATTTAAATTAAATTTTTCAAAGTATTTGAATAAACCTATTTGTAGTATAGTTGCAGAAGAGGTCGTTTGTGATTACCGCTAGTTTCATAAGAAATCTAGTAGTTTTAAAAAATAAGAAAATTAGGTGGAGATTGATTGTAACAGTCACCCTATTGACTTTTTGGTTCGTGGTTATCAGGCTTCTTTTAATGCAGAAAAATAATAATACATAAATGAAATATCGAACCTTTTTATCTGAAAGTGTTATCACCTTGCATTACTTGCCCTTCCTTCTGTTACAGATAACGTAAGAGAGTAATATCTACAAAACAGTGTTGATAGAAAAATTATGCTTTGTCACAAATTAATTTCATACTGAAATCAAATAAGAAGCTCTAAATTAATATTTTAAAATTTCACAATATGATTTTATTCTTCTATTTCAATCATTCTTCTTATTTCCGGCTTACACTTGCTGTTAAATTTAAGTTATTTTTTTTTATCTTCTAATGCAGATGGCAAACACTTAGACACTTGGTCTTGGATGCCTTAAGGCAAGCTCTGCACAAACGTTACTCGCTTTGCATTACCCAGGGGCGCGTGTAACTTGAAGATAAGCCACGGACGCGGAGTAACAATGCCCCCGCAACGCTCTACGATCATATTCGACCGGTACCTACGGTTTAAAGTGGAACCCCTACAACATCCATGGCACCGCCGAGACTCAAACCCGAAACCTGTGGTACCGAGCGCCACAGCGCTAGCCACTCGGCCATTCAGGCCCAAATTTAAGTTATAAAAACACAATTATTTTTTCTTTTAAAACGTATATTTTTATAAAGATTTAATTTATCAAACCTTAAAAATTACTTATTGTAAAGCAAAATTTTATATTTTAAAGTAATGACATAACATAAAAATCATAACAGGATATTCAGTCACAGCTTGATTTTGTTTATTTAATTATTAATGTATGTAAAAATTGTTACACGTCTCAACCTTATGGTTAGTTTTCCAATATAGCAGATGCATTGATTCAAATTTGATTCTTACATTTAGGGACCGTTACAAATACTGTATTAAAAATAAGTAGAATTCTCAGAATATATTTATGATTTTCTAACATAAGGAAAATACTTAAATTTAAAATTAAATCTTTATCATCAACACATTCATTATTTAACAAATATTGAAAAGCATGTGTATGTTATTTTCAGTTTTTGTGTTGGCCCTGATTGCAGTTGCATTCTGCTTTGCTGATGCGGGATACAATTCATATGGTGGTTATGACAATTATGGTTATGGAAATAGAGGATATGGTTTAGGATACAATCGATATGGTGGATATGGTTCGATATGGTGGATATGGAGGATATGGTTCTGGATATGGAGGATATGGTTCTGGATACGGAGGATATGGTTCTGGATACGGAGGATATGGTTCTGGATACAATCGATATGGAGGAAATCGCTACGGTGGATACGGATATGGATATAATTCATACTTTTAAAAGGTAAATAATTTTTGGCTATGTCTTTCTTTTAACAAGTCATAGAAATTTAAAGTACGACGTTTCTTTTAATTTCAGGTTTTATTTATATTAAAAATAAATGTAAACTTATAATTCCCAAATTTAGAAGTTTTTACTGAATATTTTCTAAAAATGATTTATTTATTTATCTTACAGCCTTTTAAAAATATATGACATGATTAAATTTAAATGTTGAGAAAAATATTTCTTAAAGTGACTATTGTTTTTTTTTTTTCTTTTAGATTCTCCTCTCAAAGATTTGAAATGAAGAGCAGCTCAGTTTTTATAATTTCATCAGCATTATTGAAACACTATAACATTTGTATTCAAAATAATAAAAAACATAAAACATTATTTTTGTGTCCTTTTAATGTACTTTTCCAATTACACATCAATGGGTTTTTTTTTTCTAATAAGGCTCCTAGATAACTATATCCAATTTATGAAATACATTAATTCACCCACATTTACGGAATTTATTTTGAGTTCTTTTAATGCAAAGATGAATTTTATTATACAAAGATACCTAAACATGATACCTATCCTTACAATATTAAACTTACATTTCATTTATTGAATTTCTTTTCGATTAAATTTTTAAAACCTTACATTGATTTTGTTACATCATGTTTCATTATAATGCTGTTCTGGTACAGGCAGGGCCGTATTTTCCTATAGGCTAACTGGGCTTCAGCCTAGGGCCTCAAGACCAAGAGGCGCCAACATTCAAATTGTTAGCAAAATTAGAATTACACTATTCTATAAACAGTAATCACTAAAACACTGAATTAAAAATGAGAAATTCTACACACATGAACAATAAACAAATATAATAAGTAATTTTCAAACTTAAAAATAGTGGCTGAAAGGAGTTCATAAGTGGAACAGCCTAGGGCCTCTTTTCATCTAAATTAGGCCCTGGTACAGGACTTTGTAACATTTCACAAAAATGCTTAAATTAATAAAAATCAAGGTGCGATTTCACCAGATTCTCTAATAAAGAAACATCTTGTGAACGTGATATTAAAAACATGTATCAATGAACATGAATTTATTAATCAAACTTTAATTACTTTAAATAGAATATTATTATAAGACATTAATAATTTTAAAACTCTTTGTGATTATATTTCAGTTAACATTTGGTATAATAAATTTCTCTAAAAATTTGTTGCTAAAGCCTGTTTACATGTTTCATTCACCCATGCAAAGATAAGAAATCCCCAATTAAAAAAAAAAGTTATTGTAAAATCAATAAAAATATATAAAAATAAAGAAATCATAAAAAAAAAGCATTTCATAAAACGTGTTAAAGCGTTTCAAGTGTGTTAAAAAAAACATTTCCTTATTTTTTATTCTTCTCATAAGATGTGATTACTTGCGTAACATAAACTTATAAACAATAATCAATAGTCATTAAAAATATACGAGATTTATTTACATTTTTTGTTGATAATTTAAATTTAATTTTAAAATTTTTATAAAAATTAAAAGATAACATTAAATTTAAATAATTAATTAAAATGTAATAATTTTATATTTTACATTTAAATATTTTAATTCTATAATTTTTAATGGAATATATATTTCATATTATTACCTTAAAATAATTTAATTATAAAAATAATTTAATTAATTCATTCTAAGGTGAATTTTAATTCAGTATTTATATAAAAAGTCATAAAAAAAGTTTATGCTAATAAAAAATATTAACATATAAAAATTTCTTTTGATAAAATTAGAATTTTAATATCGAAAGATTTCTAAACACGATAAAACTAACTTTACAATATTAAACCGACATTTCATTTATTGATTTCTTTGGATACAGCAAGTTTAAATATTTTTTAAACTTTCCGAGTTGAATTTTCATATACTATCATCATGATGCTGTTCTGATACAGTGTTTGTAGCCTTTTACAAAAATTAGTAAATTAAGAAAATCAAGGCGTGATTTCCTAAGATTCTTCAACATAGAATTATTGTGTGAATATGATATAATTTCATGTCTAAATAAAAAAACATAAATGACCGCTCAAATTTAAATTATTCTAAATTGAATTCTATTATTTGACGATGATAATTTTAAAACTATTTTTGAATATTTTTCAATTGACATTTGATATAAAAATTTCCCTAAAGGTAACGACAGAATTTGTTGATAAAGCTTGCTTTTATGGCTCCATCATCAGTGCCAAAGCCAATTAGGAAACCCCCCAATTCATAAAGAAATACGTAATATTGTCAATAAAAACACATAATAACATATAAAAAGTCATAGGCATCCATAGATATTTGTTTTCAAGTGCACACACATAATTACACATAATAACATATAAAAAGTCATAGAAATAAAAAGCATCCATAGATATTTGTTTTCAAGTATATCAAAAATATTTCATAAATCTTACATATTTGTTTTCGTATGTTAAAAAAATATTTCATAAATCTTACATATTTGTTTTCAAGTATGTTAAAAAAATATTTCGTAAATCGTAGATATTTTTTTCTTATAATTTATCTTTTATATAAACTTATTTTCTAACTTCTCATAGCAGATTTCTATTTTTAGCAACAAGTTAAGGTGTGATAAATTACCATCACCGCACTAACCAATAAATAAAAATCATTAGTCATTAAAAATGTACGCAAATTATTTTTTATATGTTGTTGATAATTCAAATTAATTTTTTTAATTTTAATGTAATTTAAAGATATTATTATTACATTTAAAACTTAAATTTAACTGTAAAATGTAAAGGAATTAATTAATTTAAAAGTGATGTATAAATCAGCAATATTTAATAAAAATTGAGCATAAAAGGTATTAAGAAAATAAAAAATAACAACTCATATAAAAACTGAAGAAAATTGAAATTAAACACAAACAAATTTTTTTTTCAAAAATGTTTTTGCAGTAATGCCTTTTAGAAACTTTACTTTTACACACCGTTGTTTTCAACTCAAATTTTCCAACACCTATTAATTAGTTTTCTTTTTCTAATCATTTAACAAGAGATATCTAAAAAA
The DNA here is from genome assembly GCA_021605095.1 of Caerostris extrusa. NCBI lineage: Eukaryota > Metazoa > Arthropoda > Arachnida > Araneae > Araneidae > Caerostris > Caerostris extrusa. The sequence continues at coordinate 14,360 of BPLR01012220.1, forward strand.
ATTAACTCATTTATAAAAAGGCATTCTTTTTTTTTTAATTTTTGATGAATTGCATCATGAACTATTCAAATATATAGGAGGGTATCATTTCATGAATGGACGAAAACAGAAAGAAAATATATATATATAACGAAGAAAATATATTAATATATTATTACAAATATATAATAAAAATATGTTTATTTTAGGGAAAAATATATATTGATTTTAGGGAAAAATATATATTGATTTTAGGGAAAATATATATTGATTTTAGGAAAAACATATATTGATTTTGGGGGAAAAAATCATTTTTCTCACAGTTACTGTTATCTTATGAGAATTTATAATCCAATTTATTCATTAAATATTAAATTTAAAAAAAAAAAGTTAATAAAAAAAAAAAAAAAAAAGATTATAATTGAATTTATAATTTAAAAGTCAACTTTACAATTAAAAATTAAAAATCACAAGATTGATTTAGCTAAAAAATAACTAATACGATTTTTTTTTTCATACTTTTTAAATAGGAATCAAGAAAAAGCAAATTTCAAAGAATGAAAATTTAGATTCTCAGATTTTTTTATTATATAAACTCACAATTTTTTTCATAGTATATTAAAATTAAAGCACTTTAAGATTAATTTTAAATTAAATCGAAATTTATAAAGAAAATTACAATTATCTATGGGCAGCATAATAATAATTATTATTATAAATAAATAAATAAACAAAAGTAAAAAATCACAAAAATTTAAAGAGTTATAGCATTCTAGATATCACAATGGGATTGATGATTCAAAATTTAAAAAAAAAATTGTGATTTTTAAAAATTAAAATAATTTATCTCAGATATACAGCACGTCAGATTATATATATAACATATTTTAAAAAAAAAAAAATTTTTTTCACAATTTTTCATCAAAGATAATTTCATTCACAGTTTCATGGGTTTCTCATCTGTTAAGAAATAGTAACCAAAGAATTTAATGACTAATTTGTTTTCAAAATAATTCTAAAAACTACTATAAATGACTGTTATTAATTTTTGTACTTCTATTATTAAGTTAATTTGTAAAAAGCATATAATCATAACATATTTAATAATTTTGTAAAACATTTATATAAAAATAATTAATTAGTTCTGCAATATTTGTATTCAATTTTGCATTAGAAAATTTTCTATAAAACAATCAAATATAACAAAGCGAAATCATTTATGTCAAACATGCTTAAATTTAAATAGATATTAATTACTATTACTTCATTTAAATGAATTAACATAAAAGTGCAATTTTAATTCAAAACACCTAGTAGGTGTTTTCTATGCTTGTTTTAAGTTTGGTATTAATTCTGTAAACTAATACTACTTAAGATTATAAACAAAGGCGATGATTATCAGTGTTAAGCTTCCATATAGATGTCTTATATGATTTTAGTTGTTGGACTGTTTTTAAAAAGAAAATATATTTATCTCATTCACTCAAATGAAACAGATTAAAGTAATTTTTTTAGCATTATAACCATAAAAATTTTGATAACCATCTGTTTGGAAATTTTTACTTACGTAAATATATTGATTACCAGTAAAATTATTTATAAACATATATTTTTCTCAAATTTGAACAAGTTTAATTTAATCATTAACTTTGTATATTATCCAGACTATTGATAAATTTAATAAAATATAAAACTCATTTGGCTTTTACTTGGAACCACATTACTTCAGAATTAATCAATCTTTAAATAAGCTTATTAAAAACAATAAAGAACATTTGTGAAACATAAAATTAGTGCAGGATGATAAGGAAAAAAATAAGAACAGAAATTTTCAAAACTATATGTTTTACATATACCTGTGAAAGATTTAAAAGCTTTTTTTTAAAATATACAAAAGTCCTATTAAAAATATAAAAAACAGGGACACTTCTAAAAGTATTTTTTTAATCTATATAGAATTTTAATTAGAAACTTTAAATTGTGGATTATGAATTATTTCATAATTAGCAATTTAATTTTTCGAAAATTCATTCAAGCAAAAACTGTTTTCTCGTTAAAATAATTTATCACATATAGATAAAAAGGCAAACTGAAGTAATTGATAAATTATTGCTTAAAAGACTTAAAGGATAATTTTTATAGATAAGAATTTATAGCTGAAATATGAAAATCAAGAAAAAAAATATATAACAAATGAAGCAGAAAGAAAGGTATAAATTGCTGTCGGTTCAACAAATTAGTCAGAATAGCATTCTAACAGCAGCCATCGTTCCCTACAAAATGATGAAATCAGTGGTAAGATATTGCTTTATTCATCCTATGTCAAGTTTATTTCATTAGGTATATTTATTTATGTATACATAAATAAATTTAAGCATATTTTATTTTGTATATTTAGGTATATTTTTAACAAACGATAAAAATAAATATTGGCAAGCAAAAATTTTTTATTTTAACCCAATTTTATTTATCCATTTTATTTTTTTTTAATTTTGAACAATAACGTGATATCTAGTCACAATATGATCTCGTTAATTGAAATATTCATGAATTAATTATTAATTAAACTGTTATTCGACTAAAATTCATTGTTAGCGTTTCAACCTAGAGACAACATTGATCCAAACTTGTTCCTTACATTTAGAGAGCAGTACAGTAATTGTATTAGGTATAAGTACAATCACAAACCTATTTAAGATTTTCTAACAAACGAAATATTTACCTAAATATTCCATAAAGACATCTCATTCAGTTTATAAAAATAAATGGTATTAGTTTTATCCTTTGTTGAATAAATATAAAGTTAAGGCTTTTATCATTAAACACATTCACAATTTAATGATTAAAACTTGATAAACTTCTGTATGTTTTTTTTCAGATTTTTGTGTTTGTCCTGATTGCCGTCGCATTCTGCTTTGTCGATGCCGGATACAATTCATACGGAGGTTATGACAATTATGGTTATGGAAATAGAGGATATGGTGGATATGGAGGATATGGTTTAGATACAATCGATATGGTGGATATGGTTCTGGATACAATCGTTATGGTGGCTATGGAGGATATGGTTCTGGCTACAATCGATATGGAGGATATGGTAATGGCTACAATCGATATGGAGGAAATCGCTACGGTGGATACGGTGGATTTTGATATGGATATAATTCATACTTGTAAATGGTAAATAATTTTTGAGTATTTCTTTTCTTAAAAAACCCACATTAAATTACGTACGAATTGCAATTTTAATTTTTTTGATTTTAGTGTTATTTATATTGAAATTAAATAAAAAGTCCTTAATTTATAATTCGCATATTTAAAAGTTTTCAATGAATAATTTTTTAAATGATTCATTTGTATATCTTGCAGACTTTTAAAGATATATGAGAAGATCAATATTTAAAATACTGAAAGAAAATTCCTTAGATTGGCTAACAATGATTTTCTTTTCTTTAGATGCATGTCACAAAGATTTGAAATAAAGAACAGATTTATTTTAAATAATTTCATCAACACTATTGAAACATTGTAAACATTTGGAATGTATTTGAAATAAAAACTAAAAATATAATTTTTGTCTCATTTTATTGTGCTTTTGACAGTAAAATTCATTGATTTTTTCGTTAATAAAGCATTCTAATAGCTCTGTATAATTTATGTATTAAAATAATTTACCGTTTCCTCGAATTTATTTTAATTTCTTTTAAAGTAAAAGATTAATGTTAATGTAAAAGGATACCTTAACATAATAAACCTACATTTCATTTATTGATTTCTTCGGATACAGCAAGTTTTATACCGTCTATGCCAACGATTTTTAGTTACATCATATGTCGTCATGTCGCTGTTCTGGTACAGTTTGTACTTTTTCATAAAAATGAGTAAATGAAGAAAATCAAGGTGGGATTTCATCAGATAACCAACAAACAATTATCGTGAGAACATGATATAAAATTATGTTTAAATACACATTAATTGACCAATCAAATTTTAATTACTCTAAACTGAATACTACTATAAGAAGATAATAATTTTAAAACTCTTTGTAAATAAATTTGATTTAACTTTTCGTATAAAAATTTCTCTAAAAGCAATAAAAAAATTTGCTGCTAAAGCTTGTTGACATGGTTCCACATTAGTGCCTAACTTAAAAAAATTTACAATTCATAAAAAAAATGCTATATAAAGTCAATTAAAACATATAATAATAAAAAGAATAGAAAAAAAGCACTCTGTAGATATTTCCAGTATGATAAAAAAAATTTCATAGACCATAGATATTTTTTTCAAAAGTGTTTAAAAAAAAAACTCAGTTTCTTATTTTTTCTTTTTCTCATAACCGATTTCTATATATAACTATTTTCTATTTCTTAAAAACAAGTTAAGATGTGATAAATTACCAGCACCATACTAATATATAAATAATAATAATTTGTCCTTAAAAATATAGGGGACAATTTTTTTAAAATATTTGGTTGATAATTCAATTTCATTTTTAAAATTTTAATATTTTAAAAAAATTTAAATTAGTTCCTTGAAATTTTAATAATTAAAAATAATATTATTGCATTTAAAATTAAAATTTAATTATAAAAAGTAAATTAATTAATTAATTTAAATGTGAAGTATAATTCAGTAATATTTTTTAACACAATACAATTTTACACAATACAATACAATTTTTGAACACAATAAATACTAAGCAAATAAACTTAATTTCATTAAAGAAGCTCTTCAAAACGCTCAAACTAAGTACTGAAAAGTTAGCTATTAGCTAGTAACAGAAAAACAAACAAGAAAACTTTGAATTACGTAGTTTATTTGATTGCTAGATTAGATGAATTACACATCCAGATGGTTTAATAAATTTGTTGATTTTGGATCAATTACAGAAAGGGATCTGTCAGGGTCTCTCTGGATATTATTTTATGGATGTACGATATGACTGGCTGACACCTCAGGAAATCGTTGAAATGATTGGACCATCGGACAAGCAAGGCGCAAATGTCAATAAAAAATTTTTATCCAAAACAAATCGAATACCAGAGATCTGATAAGAAACAATATTATTCAAAAGTTTCAAGTTAGAATATGGAACGGACGGACTAGAATATGATCAATGCAAAAAGAATACCATTCATTATGGCAGAACTTATAAATGAAGCATTGTCCAAAACGGCAGTATAAAGGCTCTGTCCAGGATCTAATCTATATGGACAAATTCCTGTTGTGTTAAAGTTGCTTAGAGAGACAAGGGGTAATAATCAAGGGAACAATATTCACCCGCCAATCCTGAACCTTCTGAACTTCAGTGCAAGGTTAGTCATCAAACATATTTGAAATTGCGATTTTCTGTTCAAGTGCAGCTGTGTGGCGACACTGGTCTACACTTCGAGAATCTGATCAATGCAAAAATCAATCTAGTCAATGCAAAAAAGAATACCATTAATTATGGCAGAACTTATAAATGAAGCATTGTCCAAAACGGCAGTATAAAGTCTCTGTCCGGGATCTAATCTATATGGACAAATTCCTGTTGTGTTAAAGTTGCTTAGAGAGACAAGGGGTAATAATCAAGGGAACAATATTCACCCGCCAATCCTGAACTTTCTGAACTTCAGTGCAAGGTTAGTCATCAAACATATTTGAAATTGCGATTTTCTGTTCAAGTGCAGCTGTGTGGCGACACTGGTCTACACATTCGATTGCAGGAAAATAATTTACCAGTTTCTCAAAAAGAATGATCAAATATTTGATAATAGGTACTGTGTACCTGATCTTAGTTGACGGGCATGCACAAAAATATCCTTACTACAACGGTGGATATTGGTGCCAAAGAAAATATAATTTTTACTAAATTTAAAGCCTTGAAAAATGCCAAAACGAATTCTTTTGGGGCAGTTTTTTTTTGAACTAGGATGCGTAGTTCTGGATCTTCAGAAAACACATTAATATTTCTCAGGAAATCCTCACCAGCAATTTGTTTTTATTGAAATTTTTCTGGACATTAAGTCTTTCTGTTAATGACCACTGCATCCCATCACTGTCATCTTGAAGAAAATGAAGGAACCCATCTATGGGAACAACGACGGTAGAATGAATTCCATGCTCAAAAAGTACAAAAATGTTTTCACCGGGGGAAAGCCAAACATCGACTGAGCACTGGTGTCATTTTCCATTTGCTGTACCATCGTATAGAATGTCTGCAGTTGAAAAAGAAACTTTAAAGCAATAAATTTATGGACAATTTAGCCAAAGGAATTATTGAAATGTGCGAATCACAGTATGCTTCTCTTGTAATAGTAATACCAAATTCCAAAGGGACCATGATACTCTGCATAAACTAATAAAATTGAATAACTGTTCTGAATTTCTATACGTTGCCACTGATAGTCAATCTCCTGCATGAGGAAAAACCAATAAAAAATATATGCAAAATCATTGAAAAACATGTTTCAATGGAAATTGATCGAAATATATTTTTGCATTTAAATATATAATTTAGCTATAGCCACGTCTACTTCAATTTAGTGCAATTTTAAATTGAAGCATGCTTTTAGCAATAAGTAAAGCTTTATAAAATGAGTTTTTCAGCCATTTTTGTATATTTATGTAATATAACATTTGTATATTTACAGTATATTTAAAAATAATGTAGAAAAAAATAAATACACGTTCCACCATATTCGTTCCCTATTTTTCCATTTTAAACGTTTCTTTTTATTTGTTTTTATGTCATCTAGACTTAAAAAAAATTATATAATTTCAAATTTGCTTCAGATGATATTTCATAAAAAAAAAAAAAAAAAAAAAAATTGGCTGTCCTGACATTTTTGGTTAGTTAATTTATCACCTTATCCATAAAAGCATGTAGTTACAAGAGAATATAATGAGAGTTTTGTTTTCAAAATAATTTTATAAATTATGAAGGAACGTTATTAATATATAAATTATTAACTTATTAATACAAGTACAATTTATATATATATACCTTTAAATGAATACCATAACATTTGGATGCAATTTTGCATTGGAAAGGTTTATATAAAACAATTGAATATACGAGTAATATCGCAATTTTTTTTCAAATATACCTAACTTTAAATAGATATTGCTATTATTCCTATAAGTGAATTGACATATAAGTTCAATTTTGATTCAACACACCCAGTAGGTGTTTTCTATGCTTTATTAATTCTGTCAATTAAGACTGTTTTATAAACTAAGGTTATGATTACTGTATTAACTAACTAGGTGTTTTATTTGATAATAGTTGTTCGGGTTGTTTTTAAAAAGAAAATATATTCATTTCAATCTCAAATGAAACATTAAAGTAATTTTGGTAGTAATATAACTGTAAAAAATTTTGATATAAATTTATTTGAAATTTTGATTCATGTAAATACAGGGTGGTTATAATTAAAGTGACCCTATTTAGACCTCTTTAGAACCCGTTGTGCCTAAAAGATCATGATTACAGAGGAGGAATTAAGACTTTACCTCAACTAAAATAAAATGCCCTGTTGCTGAAATGCCTTGTGAACTTCTTCGCTCTACCATCATTGAACACGCTATAATGATCTTTCAACGTGTAATTGCTATCAATGGAGAACACGTTGAACATATTCTTGAATAAATTTTAATGGTTCTGACAAAATTTTCTGTCCTTCTTTAGGTGTCCCAATTCCCCTTGGTGATCAAAATTTTAACTATTTTTTTTATTGCAAACATATTTCCTCCTTTTCTTTATATACCGTATATGCCAAGTTTAATCAAAACCTGTTAGGTAGAACGGGATCTAGAGGGGTCTGAATAGAGTTACATTAATTATAACCACACTGTATATTGATTGCCAGTAAAAAAAAAAAAAAAACATTTATAAAAATATATTTTCTCAAATTTAAGCAAGTTCTATTTAATTAGTAAATTTTATGTAGAATATTTATAAAATCAATGACACATAAAAACCATTTGGCTTCTATTGGGAAGCACTCTACTTTGAAAAATCGGATAAATAATTATTCAGATTTAATCAATCCTTAAATAGGCTTACAAAAAGCATTACAGAATATTTGTGAAACATAAAATTCATGCAGGAAGATAAGAAAAAATATCAGAATAGAAGTTTTCTAAGCTATTTTTTTTTCTCATATACATATAAAAGAAGTTAAATATTTTTCAAAATATACGCAATTCCTATTAAAATATAAACAACAGAGACACTTCTAAATGTATCGTATATACCCTATATTTAATTTTATATGAACTTTAATTTGTGAATTACGAATTATTTCATAATTATCCATTTAGTCTTTCGAAAATTCATTCAAGCAAAAAATTTTCTCTTGTTATAATGATATATCAAATGTAGATAAAAAGGCAACATGAAGTAGTTAAATAAATATTGCTTAAAAGACTTAAAGGATAATTTTATAGATAAGAATTTATAGCTGAAATATGAATATCAGGAAAGAAAATGTATAACAAATGATGCAGAAAGAAAGGTATAAATTGCTATCGATTCAACAAGTTAGTCACAATAACTTCTAACTTCAGTCTAACCTCACCTAACAGCAGCCGTCCTTCCCTTCAAAATGATGAAAGTAGTGGTAAGATACTGTTTTACTCATTTTAAATGCTATAGTATTACTTTACATGGTTGATTTTACTCTTTTCTGAATTCTTTGATTGCGCTGAATTTTATTGCCATTTTAAATAAATTCACAAAATTAAAATTATTTTCCATTTAAAATATATATTTTTTATGAAGATTTATAAAATAGTGTATTTTATTAGGTATATTTATTCACATATATTTTAAGTATATTTTATGATGTATATTTATTTAGACATATTTTTGTATAAAACGCTAAAAATTAATTGAATTTTTTTAACTTTGATCCAATTTGAAAATCATAACGTGTTATATAGCCACAGTGTAACTTCGTTAATTGAATTATTAATGTTAATTGAATTATTATCCTATTCAAACTCATTTTCAACCTATCGGATGGTTGGATCCAATTTTTTCCCTAACAAATTTGGAGTAACACCAATCTTCGCAGCAACACTCACATATTTAGGATTTCTTTCATGAGGGAAATATTTATCTCAAAAGTCCCATAGGCATATCCCTCATTTAAAAAAAATTAATATTAGATTTATTCTTTGCTGAATAAATAAATAGTTAAACCCTTTTTTCAATAAACACAGTCAAAATTTAATGATTAAAACTTGAAGAACATGTGCATGTTATTTTTCAGATTTTTTGTATTGGCCCTGATTGCCGTTGCATCCTGCTTTGTCGATGCCGGATACAATTCATATGGAGGTTATGGCAATTATGGTTATGGAAATAGAGGATATGGAGGATATGGTTTAGGATACAATCAATATGGTGGATATGGAGGATATGGTTCGGATACAATCGATATGGTGGATATGGAGGATATGGTTCTGGATACAATCGATATGGTGGATATGGAGGATATGGTTCTGGATACAATCGATATGGTGGATATGGATATAATTCACACTTTTAAATGGTAAAAGATTTTTGAATATTTTTTTCCTCTAAAAAGCCATAGAAATTTAAAGTATGAAGTTTCTTTTAATTTTAGTTTTTATTTATATTAAGAAAAATAAATAAAACTTAAAATTTATAATTCGCAAATTTAAAAATTTAAATGGATATTTTTAAATGATTATTTATATGTATACAAGGCTTTTAAAAATACATGGCAAGTTCAAAATTTAAAATGCTGAAAATAAATTCCTAGTGTGACTAATAATGTTTTTCTTCTTTCAGATGCATGACTCAAGATTTGAAATAAAGGACAGCTTTATTTTATATAATTTCATCAACACTATTCAAACATTGTAAACATTAGTAATGTATTCGAAATAAAAAAAAAATCTTTAAAATTATTTTTGGATCATTTTATTACACTTTTATGCATTAAAATTCACTGATTTTTTTTTTCCTAATTAAGCAACAAATATATATATATATATATATAACAACAAAATATTTTTGTGTTAAAATAATTCTCCATTTCTATTAATTTATTTTAATAATATATGAATGTTAATATACTTGAACATGATAAAAATAATTTTTACAATTTAAACCTATGTTTCATTTATCGATTTCTATGGATACAGCTACTATAAGGAAATAAAAATATATAAAAGTTTAAAATATAATTTAATATAATATAATTTAATTAAGTTTAAATATTTTTGAAACTTTTAAAAGTTGGATTTGTTACATCACATATCGTAATGATGGTATTCTGGAGTAGGGTCTGTAATATTTTGCAAAAATGCGCAAATTAACAAAAATCAAGGAGTGATTTTATCAGATTCATCAACAAAGAATTATCGTGTGAACATGATGCTATCTCATATCAAAAATAAGTATTAAATTCAAAAGTCAAATTTTAATTACTTTAAAATGAATTCTATTATAAGAAGCTAATAGAAAATATATTTAAATATACATTAACATAAGGTACAAAAAAAATTCTCTAAAGGCAATTGAAGAATTTTTTTTGCTAAAGTTTGTTTACATGATTCCATCATCTGTGCCTAACTTAGGAAATGCACAATTCATAAAAAAAAATAGGAAATATCAAAAGTCAATATAAACATATATAAAATCAAAAGGCCATAGAAAAAAAAAACTTCTCCGTAGATATTTTTATCCAGTATGTTAAAACATAATTTCATAAACCGTAAATAATTGTTTTTCAAGCATGTTTTAAAAAACCAATTTCTTACTTTTCCTTTTGTCATAGCAGATTTCTATTCGTAAAAACGAGTTAAGATGTGATAAATTGCCAACACTGCACTAACATATAAATAATTATCATTAGTCATTGAAAATATACGTGATTTATTTTTTAATATTTTATTAATAATTCAATTTAATTTTTAAAATGTAATAAAATTTGAAGATAATATCACATCTAAAATTAAAATTTAATTATAAAAAGTAAATGAGTTAATTAATTTGAATATAAAGTATAATTCAGTAATATTTATTCAAAATTTCGCATAACAAGTATCAAGCAAATAAAAATAACAACTTTGTTGCCTCAAGGATAAATAGCTCCCCGGGCATAGGGAAGTCAACGCCTGTCTGTGTGGGTATGGGTGGGGTGAGCTGGCTGGAGAATGTATGTAACACCAAAAAGTGTGAGTTTGGATTTGGAACAAAGAGAACGTATTTTTATACAGTCCACTAGTGCTATGTGTTTTATTCCTTATTTACAAATTTGAAAAGTAAATACAAACTTGAAAACAAATAGATTGTATTTGCTTTAAGTTAACTTTTTCAAAAAATATTTTATTACTAAGGCATTTTTGGAAACTTTATTTTACACATAGAAAGCGTTATTCTCAAATCTAACTTTAAAACACCTATTCATTAACATTCACTTTTCTGATCAGCTAATGAAAGAAATCTAAAAAAGTAACTCATTTATAAAAATTAAGTTCTTTTATTTATTTATTTTTTTATTTGTAATGAATATTCCCCACTGACTTTTTTAATGTCGAAGCATATTGGTTTTGAAATTTTTAATCTATCGAACTATTGCAAAATAGATTGCATCTCCTCTTCTGTTTTTGTGTTAAAAAATCAAAAACTTGATTAATCGTAATTTTTAATTTGTTATAAGGAGCAAAAATCAATAAAATGATACTTTTAAATGATAATAATTAAATTAAACTAATTTACTCTTATACTCCCCACAAAAATACAAAAATGTTATAAAAGAAGAACTAACCATAAATCAAGTTCTGCGGAACACATTTGTGAACAATTTAGTATATCGTTTATTTTACTGAATAAACCTCTTGGCGATATTTAGTATCGTGTAAATGAATTTCACTAATCTCAAAATCAGCTGATTTTTTTTTTTAAATCCATTGAACTTTCATCTCTCTCTAAATGTTTCTGATATAATTAATAGTTTCGATCGTCTAGCAAAAATATCATATACTTGCTGTAATTTGATAATTTGGAAATGATTAAGAATAATTTAAGAATAAACCCTTAAAATTATTAATTTATTAAACTTACAAAAATTTTTAATTTTGTAAGTTTTATGTTAATGTTTAAATTTATGTAATTATTATGATAAAGGACGAGTAAGCACTACCTAAATACAGACTATTGTATCTTCTAATTGAAAAGATTATTTGACGCATTTCATCTTAGGTAAAAAGTATAATTGAATATCTCATTTATCACACCTTTTCGGTCCCTTTTTAAAAAAATATTTCTTTAATTCTTTCGAAGGAATAATTTTGACTAAAGAATAATAATAAAATGTTGCAGTCAAAAAAAAATTAAAACTTCTAAATACATTCTTTTTATATAAATTTAAAGAGCACTAAAATATCCTAAAAATATATCGATTATAAATATTTAAACTTTTTCAAAGAAATTATTGTTATTCAATAAATTGAATATCATGTATATGTTTTGTGTGTGCGTATGTGAAAAATTGATAATGTGACAAATTCGAAACCAGACATCATTCATAACTTTTCATTAAATGTAATGTACCCTTCGAGCTTTTATTTAAGTTTATTTCACTGCATATGATTGTAATAAATAAAAAATTATGAATGTTTCTTACGAATATTTATTTTAAAAAACCTAATTTACTTGAATTTTAAATTTATGATCCAATAAAAATTCGAAACATGTTCTTATTTTAAACACAATAAAATCACGCATAATATTTTTTCCATTTTTTTATTATGTGCTCAAATAGTAAATTGTTTAATATGACTGTAACTGTTGCTATCCAGATAGAGTGAATACATTAATGCTCTCCTGAATCAAATTATATGTGCAAATTCAAGTGATCAACAAATTATTCTCATTTCAATGTATCATATCTCTATGTATTTAGAACAAATGCATGAAATTATTAAATAAATTAAAAAGACTTTTAATCTCGAATGTGAAAAATCCGATATTAAATAAGTAAATGTATTGAATTCAAATCTAATATATATGTCTGTGTGTGTCTGTGTATAATCTCATGTATAAATGTATCTCTAAATATCATCTAATAATATCTACATGTACATGTATGTATAATTAAAATTCAAAGAAATAAATGCACTAAATGAGAATTATGTACAGCGGGCGTGGCAAACATCACTAGCAGAACTACAACTTTTGCATACCATTAAGGTGTTTTCCTATTGCATTCCATCAAAAGCAGATTTTAATTAAAATATGCTAATTTGCATAATAGAAAAACAAGTGAAATAAACAGATCACGTTCAAAGAGATCTATAGAAATTAAATCATAGAACATCGTACCCGGTAATATCAGTGTTGCAACTGAAATCATTGTAAAAAAATATTTTATAGTTGCATAGTTGTTACAAGGCTGTTGCTTTCCGAAAAATATCAATATTAATATAAACTTTATACAACACGCAGTCAATGCTGATGAAAATTTAAAATTTTATTTACAGAAAGAGGAAACTATTATAGAACAAATGATATGTAATTCTTTAAGTAAAGATTTCTAAAACATTAAAGTTTTTCACTTAACCAAATAAAAAAAACATTTCAATAAACTTAATTACCATTTAATAAAATGAAAATTCTTTGAAAATTTCCTAAAGAAACTGAGATTTTGAATAGAAACAGCAGTAATCTAATACATTTTATAGATATATTTATTTTTTATTTCCAGGCAAATGTTTATTTCAATCTAGCGACGTCAAAAATTTTGGGGAAAATAAGAAAACATTAACTTTTTAAATATTGTATACATTAAAAAATGTTTTAAGTTTTAATCCGATTTACAAAATTTTAAAATAAGAAATGGGGAATTTAGTCCAACGGCACCGTGGTACTCTGTATAAACTACTAAAATTCGATATCCATTCAGGATTTCTATCCATTGTCACGGATGCACGATATTCTGCATGAAGTAAAGTGGTAGTAGTTTCATGTCAGCAATTAATATGAAAGCCGGTTATCATCAAGTAAAGGTCCATTAAGATGAGCAAGATAAAACAGCTTTCATTTGCCCTTTTGGAACCTACCGTTTCAAAAGAATAACAATAAAATGTTATTCTTTTAAAGCAGTACGTTCGGAATACCGATGCATCATTTCGGAGCTTGATAGATCGTTTTTGCAATGATCTGGAAGACATCGTTATTTTCATTTATCTAGATGACATATTCTTTTTGACAGATATATTTGAGAGCCATCTCTCAGGCTTATAGTGTGTCTTTGAAGGACTGATACATATCAAATTTCAGGCGAATCAAGATAAATGTTTGCTGTGCCTCCTCTCAAGTAAAATATTTTGGTTCTTGGGTAACACAAAAGATGTATAAGTTGAACTTGAAAATATTGCCTCTATCCAGAACATCCCCTCCAAAAAAATATTAAATAAGCCCTTCATTTTGTTCCTGGTTTAGAAGATCGATACAAACTTTTGCCGAGGTATCACAATTTTCAATGATCTCACAAAAAGAAATCTTTATGATATTGGATATTTCACCAGCAGAGGCTCTGTTGTCTTTGCTTTCGAAATTTCGTGGATACTTAGAGGTATCGGAAATAGCTGTGACGACAACCTTTGAGATGGCTTCTCACCTTAAAGTATCCAATAGATTTGCTCGATGGGCTCTAGAAATACAATCCTATGATATTAAAAATATAGTACAGTCCAGGCAAAGTGCATATAGTTGCAAACCTCTTAAGCCGCCTTGTTTGTGATCACAAAGAAGAAACTTTTGCAATATGTACCATTCAAATTGTTTTTCAGCCAGAAAGACAAACGGAATTCGTGAAGAACAACTCAAAGATTACGAGCTAAAAGAATATCATTGTTTTTGTTTTAGACGTCAAAGATATGAAATGCGCAAACTGAACGAATGGAGGTTACTTTATAAATCAAGGTGTTATTGAACATTATGATTCTAAATCTGAAAGCGAAGAAGCTCAACTGGTAATCTCTGAACATGAAAGAACCCTTATTCTGTGGAAATACCGTTATCAGTGGCGTAACAGTAAAATGGCAAGACGGGCAAAAATGCAAAGGGCACCGACCCTGAGCAGAGAGAGGCTATGAGTACAGGGCAGGTTTGGCATTTACTATTACAAAATAAAGTAAAATTTATTAATTTAAAATAATTTAACTGAATTTAATAAATAAGTTACTAAAGTAATAAATTTAAAAAATGTGTATCAAGATTTTGAACGTATCCATTTGTATGAAATACATATCAAATCTGGTAGTAATAGTAATAGAAATAGTTACGCAAGGTAATTGCGATACTATTAACTTTTTCCTACTTTTCGATGCTATTGACTTTCCCAATTTCATTAGAAGAATCTCTATATAACCATCAAATATAATATCGTATTTTTCTCCCAATTAAAGTTAAGTATATAAAGTAGATATTACTATTATTCCTTTAAGTGAATCAGAATATAAGTGCAATTTTTAATTTAACACACCCAGTAGGGTTTTTCCATGTTTGTTGTAACTTATTGATTAATTCGGTCAAATAAGGCTGTTTTATAAACTAAGGCGATGGTTATCTGTATTAAGCTTCCGTAGAGATTCTTTTGTGATATTAATTGTTCAGGCCTTTTTTAAAAAAAATATATGTTTATTTAAATCTTTCAAGTGAAACAGATTAAAGTAATATGGATAGTAATGTAACAGTAATATTTCGATATTCATCTACTTGCAAAATTTCGCTTATGCATATTAATGATGGCAGTTAAAATATCTTATCAGCATTTATATTTCTCAAATTTGAGCTAAATTTATTTCATTATTAATTTGTATATATTAAGTAGAATATTCTAATTCATACAAAATCAAAACAGACATAAAAAATAATTGAATTTTACATGCCAGCAATACTAATATAAATAATAATTTAGAAATAACCTATTATTAAATAAGTCAATAAGAAGTAAAATAGAATATTTGTGAAACCGAAACTTCATGCAGGGGAAAACCAAAAATAGAAAAACAGAAATTCTAAAAAGCTTTTTAAAATTTATACGTTTCGTATACCTATAAAAGAATAACAATTATTAAAAAATTCTACATAACTCGTATTAAAATATTAAAAAAAAAAATTGAGTCACTTCTAAATGTATCTTAATAAATCTATATTGTATATGAAATATTACATTGGGGATTATAAGTTATTTCATAATTAGTCATTTAATAAGCCGAAAATTCATTCAAGGAAAAAATGGTTTTCTCGTTATAGTAATATATCAAATAAAGATTAAAAAAGCAATCTGAAAAATCGAAACTTAATGAATTGCTTCAAAGAATTAAAAAATAATTTTCATAGATAAGAATTTGGATAGATGAAACAAAAGTTATGAAAGAAAATCACAACAAATGATGCAGAAAGAAAGGTATAAAAGGCTCTCGATTCAACAAGTTAATCAGTACAGCTTCAAACAGCAACAATCATTCTCTACAAAATGATGAAAGCAGTGGTAAGATATTGTTTTTATTTATCTTAAAGATATAGTATTACTTTACATGGTTGATTTTTTCTTTTCCTTTGCATATACTGAACAAGCACTGAATTTTGTTTCCATTTGAGTAGAAAGAGAAATTGAAACTTAATGAAAATCCACTCAACAATCAAATTTAATTATTTAAAATATTTAGATAATACTATTTTTAACTGAAAGTTTTTATTACATTTTAAGTCCGTGAAAATCGAACTAAGAGTGTACACAATTACTATAAGCAGGCAATAGTTCACTTTTAAAAACAAGGCAGCTAAATGGATATTTTGATTGCAAATTTGATTCTTACATTTAGGGATCGTTACAACTACTGTATTAAAAATAAGTAGAATTGTAAAAGCTAGTTAGAATTTTCTAGCAAACAGAAAATATTTATCTAAATATTCCATAAAGACATCTCCCTCATTTTATAACAATAAATGGTATTAGTTTTATCCTTTGTTGAATAAATATAAAGTTAAAGCTTTTATCATTAAACACATTTACAATTTAACGATTAAAATTTGATAGGCATGTGTATGGTTTTCAGATTTTTGTGTTTGTCCTGATTGCCGTTGCAATCCTGCTTTGTCGATGCCGGATACAATTCATATGGAGGTTATGACAATTATGGTTATGGAAATAGAGGATATGGTGGATATGGAGGATACGGTTTAGGATACAATCGATATGGTGGATATGGAGGATATGGTTCTGGATACAATCGATATGGTGGATATGGAGGATATGGTTCTGGATATGGAGGATATGGTTCTGGATACAATCGATATGGAGGATATGGATATAATTCACACTTCTAAATGGTAAAGACATTTTTTAACTATCACTTTCTCTTAAAAGATCATCGACATTTAAAATACGAAGTTTCTTTTAATTTTAGTTTTTAATTTGTTTCAAAAAATAAATAAAAGAATTGGAAATTAATAATAAAATAATAATACACTATAATTTTTAAATTTAAAAATGGTTAGGGAATATTTTCTAAATAAGTTAAATATTTATATCTCTTGCAGCCTTTTAAAAATATATGACAAAAACAAATTCAAAATTCTGAAAGAAAATTCCTTATTGTGACTAATAATGATTTTCTTTTCTCTTTTAGGTGCATGTCACAAAGATTTGAAATAAAGAACAGATTTATTTTTAATAATGTCATCAACACTATTGAAAGATGGAAACATCAGGAATGTATTCGAAATAAAAAAAAATTAAAAATTAATTTTGTGTCATTTTTATTATACTTTTCATCAAAATTCACGGAATTTTCTCCTAATAAGGCACTCTGGCTATATCTAATAAACTTATTAAAATTACTCATCGTTTTCTCACGTTCATTTTTATTTCTTTTAATGTAAAGATGAATTTTAATATACAAATATATGCATATTTTTAAACTTACGTTTCATTTATTAATTTCTTTGGATGCAGCAATTTGAAATATTTTTTTAAAACTTCCAAAGTTGACTTTTGTTACATCATATATCATAATGATGCTGTTCTGGTACAATGCATTTTGTATTTCACAAAAATGCGTAAAAAAGAAAAATCTAGGAGATATTTCATCATATCAACAAAGAATTATCGTGGGATCAAGATATAAGTATGTCTAAATAGGCCCCTCAAATTTTAATTACTCTAAAGCGAATTCTATTATGAGAAAATAATTAAAAAACACTTTGTGAATATATTTTAATTAACATTTGGTACAAAATTTCTCTATAGGCAATAAAACAATTTTTGCCTGTTGAAATTTCTTCAATACCCATGCCAAAGGTAAGAAATCCTGAATCCACAAAAAATATGTTCTACATAGCTATTAAAAACATATAAAATCTACGAAAATAAAAAAAAACACTTCGTAGTTATATGTGTTAAAGCGTGTTTAATAAAAAACTC
>BPLR01012221.1:0-27411 GCA_021605095.1 Caerostris extrusa
ATACCTCGGCCCATAATTCCTTACAGATTAAAAACCAATCACATGCAAGCAAGAAATACGTAGAATATTTTATTGTTTAAATTTAATCTCACGGATGAGATTGCGAGATCTTTTTAGCATTCTTAAATTGAATCATTAATACAAAAGTTTGAATTTTTTTACTAAATACATTACTTGAAGCAACATAAAAAACAACATTTTGAAGCTTCAACTTACACGAGTGAATTTCTAAAGCCGCCTTTTAAATCGTAAAAAAAGATTATTTCAATTCATCTTCATCGTTCTTAAGAATAACGTGTACCTGAGAATATCTCAGTATTCAGTATCTAAAGAAAAATGAGTTTATCTTTTATTTTTTCGCGTTCCTTTTCTTTTTTGTTTTTCAATTTGAAAGCTGTAGAAATTGAACAGTTAGAAATAGTTAAGATCTAAACTAAGGAAATAATTTATTTATTGTAGAATTCAAAACATAGAATGCATTCAATTGAGGTGAATAATATAAGTAAGAAGAATTAAATTAATGTAAGTATTTTTATAATTAATAACCAAATGTATATATATTTTCTCTGGTTATATCAGGAATCTATCGTGGAAGCCACTTACCGATATATGAACCATCGCAGTTATCATGACTTCCAACTTTTATTCAACAAAATGCCATGTTGGTTTATCAGCGCCAGCATGTTTTATCTAATCAAGATCATTATTTTTACAATGTACAAAATATAAAGTAAGCAAAGAATGTTTGAGCTTATAATTTCTACAAAACACCAACAGCTGAAAGCGGCAGTAAAAAAAAATTTTTAAATTAGTCCTACTGCTGCTCCCACGAGTCCCCACCTGTAATTTTAATTCAGTTAGCATCATTTGACAGATTGCCATGCAGCTTAGATCTAAGGCGGCTAAGGTGACAATTAAATTTGTGCTGATGTGTTTGAAAAAGCTGTTATGCATCCCACTACTGGTTCAAAAAATATTTAACGCAAAAGTGTAATGATTGTTGATTTGGCTATTGTCAACCATTTTCAAAGGGACCATAATTATAAGGAAAAATGTTCGTTATTATTATTATATTTCAAAAACAAAATAGTGTAGAGTGTGTAGATTATTCAAACCTCAGAAACAGTAAATAAATATACTTTATAATTAAAAATCTAAAAATATTTTTATGAATTTTTTCATAACATTTTTATTATTTTTTTAACAAATCATTAAATATATAAAACAGAAGTTTATAAACATGATTATTCTTGATTTAATTAATTTATATCTTAATCAATAAAAATGCCAATTCAGCATAAAGTGTTAAAAATTTTGCTTCCAAAATTTTTTTTAAAGATTTCAATTTTTAAGATAAACCTGGAATTTGATATGTAAAAAATTCAAATTCGGCTTGGAAAAAATATTCAATTATAATGCTATTTATAATTTTTAAATAAATTTTTTTTTTGACATTTAAATCTTTTTTTTTTTATAGTTGTCGATACCTGATGTCAGTATATACTATTGGCGTTCCAATATTTCAAAGTATTATTACATTTTTGTGATTATGAACTTTGCATTGGCAACATTTGTGAATCCTGGTGTCATCCCAAAAGGTAAAAATTACTATTAATTCAATTTCTAATTTTTAAATATTTTATAACTATTATACAGGAAGTGAAATATTTAATTAAGGTAGATATTTGATTTTAATTTTAAATCGGGGTATTTGTACTTCGAAAAATTTTGAAATGTTGAAGCTATTCAGTTTGAATATTTGGCATTACCAGTTCCAGAAATTTTCTGTTATGCATTCCAAAAAGATGTCAATCTTTTGCAAGACTATTTTTACCTGAAATAAATATGCATAATCAATTAGTGTTTTTATTAGCAGTAATAAAATGCAACAAATTGTGCAGTTTCATTTTTTTTTTTTTCCAACTTTGTACACGATGTATTCTTTTCATATTTTTATGTTGTAATTTTGCTGAAATGTGCAGGCTGCTAATTTGTTTCATGCAGAATTTCTGAAAATTTGGCATTTAGTAAAAAAATTCAGTGGTATCTACAATTACCCTGTGGAAGAAAAGTCTAATACAAAAGACTTTTTTTTTTTATTTCTTGTAAATTATCTTGGTTTTTAACTATTTATTATTTCATTATCAGCCATTCTTAACTTTATTAAATTTTTAAAAAAGTGCTGGATAACTTTTTAATTACATTTGAATTTATTATAAAAAGCATTTGTAAATGAAATGAAATTGAAATAAATTTATGTACTGTTTTTATGAAATATATATATATTAATTATTCATTATCTGAAATAAGTATATAATAAAAATTAAAAGGAAACTGAAAGTTAATTAGTTATTAAAGAAAAACATTCCTTGGACTTCCTGTTTTCAGAGAATTCAAAAGATACATATCTTTTGTGCTAGTTACATTTCTAAAAATAATAATGGTTTCTAATTTTGTTTCTTTAAAATATTTATATATTTCTTTGTTTTAAAATTTTAATTTTAAATGGGAAAAGAAAACTATTTCAAAGCAAGGTAATATTGAACTGTTTGTTGCTGCAAGCTCTTATAGCCATAATTATATAAGTTGATTAAAATTAAAAGAAGCAAACATTTTTTTAAATGTTAAATGGGGACACTAAGCAGGCAAATAAAAATTAAATTAATTTAGGGATACAAATTAATTCTCTTATTGTTTTACTTTTGCAAGTTATAAGAAATACAAACATGCATCTATATGCAATATAATTACCATAATATATTGCCAATAATCTCAGATTATATTTGTAAAGTATTTCTTAGAATTTTCTCCTTAAAATTTCTTTGTGTGTATTTCAACATAGAATCAGGCTTTTTCTTCTTATTAGTATAGATTTTTTTTTTTTTTTTTTTTTTTTTTTTTTGCCTGAGATTATCAATAAAGACTATTTCCTGAAAATGCTTCATTTAAGGGCACTTTTCTTCTGTAAATAATGTATGGAACTCTTCGTTGATTGATGGACAATAACATTAATCAAGATTTGAATTAGCAAATAATTAGATTAGAATTTATTACTTTTTTTTTAATTTTTTTTTTAAAAAAAAAATATTCCATTGTTAAATGGAATTTTATTTTTTTTAAAAATATTCCATTGTTAAATGGAGTTGACTTTGATATGTATACTCACCAGTTGGAAATTTAATCTCAAATTATCCAATTATGATTTACGCACACAAAAAAAAAATAATAACTTTCAAATTTCATAGGTTGCAACCAATAATTAAAATATATACAAGATACAAAAATGGTCAAATGAAGCTTTTTGTTTATTTACTTTGATTTGCTTGTATTTCATTATTATCTTATTTGCTTGTATCCTTTGTAGTTTTTTTTTTTTTTTTTTTTATGTACATCTTCTATTTAAAATTTTTTTTATAATTTTAACATAAGAAAAAGCTTATAATAATGCTATTAACCTTTTTAATATTATTAGCTAGTTTTCAATTGTTTTGCAGAATTTTCATCTCAAAGTAGAATCCTTTTGTATTTTTGTTATGCCAATTAACTGTTTATTATATGTATATAACATAATATCAATTGAAGATATGTAAAAAATTCTAGTATAATAATCAGAATTTCTAAATGAAAAATATATGAAATGATGCATATTGTTCTTCAAAATATTATTCGTTTTTAAATTAATGTGAAGCTAATTAAATTTAGTATCTATATAATGGAATTATAGTTACTTTTTTATAAAACATATATGCCTTTTAAAATTATTTCTCCGGTAATTTATGAATGAAATGTTCACCTATTTATTAAAATATTTATTCTTAAGCTTTAAATATAAATAACTTCAGATAAACCTATCTTAACAAATAATATTTAACTTATTAAATTATATTTTTAATTTCTTGAAACAATTGCCAAAATTTGTATATTATTTCATTAATTTTTATTTTTGCCAGCCTCACCTGATGAATCAAGAGGGGATGGCGTTGATCCCCCAACATACCAAGATATTGAAATTCATGGTGTTAAAGTGCGTTTAAAAATGGTGTGTTACTTGTCAGTTTTACCGTCCCCCTCGTTGTGTTCATTGTGGAGTATGTGATAACTGCATTGAAGTATGTATATTTTTCAGTCATATATTTTTAGTTAGAATGTCCTCATTTTCTAAACAGCGAAATTTTTTCATTTGCTTACATAAATTTATTTTTCTTAGACTTAGAAAATTATTTTGTTTGTTAAAAATTAGGTATTACAATATTGAAATTTCCCACATTTTGATATATTTCATTTTATAAATCTACTATTTCTGATTATTTATGATAATAAGTTTGAATCCTAGAATTTTATTTTGTTGGTTGAAAAATAAAATTATTAAGAAAAAAATATTTGTAATAATTTTATATATATATGTTTTATTTCCTATACCTTTTTTTTTTTTTAATGTATAATAAAAAGCTAACACAAAATAAATGCACACAAATCATAATTTTTAAAAATAAATACATTTAATATTTATATTAGTAAAATAGTGATTGTGTTAATCAAGCTAGTTAATAATTGTAATAATTTTTTTTTCTTTCCTTAGACCTTTGATCACCATTGTCCTTGGGTGAATAATTGTATTGGCCGGCGTAATTATCGATATTTTTTCATGTTTCTCCTGTGGTTGAGCATTCATATGATCTCCATATTAAGTCTATGTGTTTTTTATATGAAAGATCATCTTGAGAATGTAAAACACTTACCTACTATAATGACGTATCCTTTATTTGCTCAGTACCTTTTATGTATTTCATGTATGTAAATACTTTGTTCTTTGCATTTGAATTGATATTTTTTTTCATTGAAATTTAAGTTCTAAATTTTTTTTTTGCAGATTTTAAATTAGGAACTTAAAAAATGTACATTATTTATTGTTATTACATTATGTACATTGTTCGTAAAGGCTCTTTTTTTCCACCTATTAAGATAATTTGCGATTTCAAAATAACTTTACAATTATACCTTTGTTGTTATAAAAGTTGTATAATTATAGTAATTATGTAATTATGAATATATAATATAATATTATGCATAAAATAGTGATTTTTATGTTACACATTAAATATACATTATTAAATTATGAAATATTTTCTGAAAATTAACTTTATTTAAAATTGCAGTATAATATTATGTCATTCTGCTCTGATAATTTATCAGTTTACTTTTGTTTTCATATCATATTTTTTTGCATGTACTAAGTTGTTTTAATTTATGTCATTTGCTTAATTACCTTAACTGAAAATAGTCTTGTAATCATAGGAATCATAGTAATCCTTTTTATCCCCATTCTTGGACTTACTGCATATCACATTATGTTAATTATGCAAGGAAGAACAACAAATGAGCAGGTAGATTTAACATTAATTTTATATTATTACTTATATATCTATAAAATGTATATCATTCACATATTAATTGTCAACATGAAGCAAACCAGCCTTGCCATTCATACAGTACATTTATGTTGTGCTTGATCTTTGGCAAATTTGTTTGCATGGGAGAAAAGTCATGTATCTACAAACCACACTGTCTTCATTGGTTCCTATGTAATGAGCAATAAAATGCTTCATGTAATTGAGCTCTGCAGGATAAATGTTGGATGTGCTATCAGCAATAAACTTGTTATTTGAGTTGCAACTGTGGTTTGTTTTGTGTTAAAGGTAATGAAACAAGCAAGTTTGATAAGGGTTTAATAATATAAATTTTGTACATATGTGTGCTTTAGTGCAAATTTGAATAAAGCACATAAATTAAAAGTTTATGATAGAATTTTGTATTTTACATAATATCTATGTTTTTGCACTATCTTTGTAATAACTGGCAATTTTATATTTGTGTTTTTTCAATGCTTTGTTGATTCTTATAATATTCTTTAAAATTTGAAAGACGTTATCTTTTATCTCATTTTACAGGTTACTGGAAAATTCTTAGATATTAAAAAGTCCATACACAAGAGGCTGTTGTAAAAATATATTATATAGTTTGTGTAACAGTTCTCTACCAAGGTAAAACATATGATTTTTTTTTTTTTTTTTTTTTCTAAAACTTTCTTTATTTGTATGCATAATTTTGTTGCATTTCTTTTTTCTCTTAAGCTAGTTATACAGTTTATCTGTATTAAAATCCCAACCTCACTCTTCACCATAAAAATCGAATTATGAATCTTCTAAATATACTCAAAATGTAGTATTTCCTCATTAAAATTCGACTGTGTTTTCTATCAATTGCCTCTAAATTTCTGGCAAAACAGTATTGTTTAGAAATGAACCCTATTCATTTAAACTGCTGTAAAATTTTATTCAAAGTTTGAGTACTTCATATTGGCATGTAACTTGATCTTCTAAGTTATTGGAAGTTCAGTGCATATAAATTTAATATGGAAGCATACCATAAAAACTTTCACCTTAAAAAGTAAATAACAAATCTCAAGATATAGTGGTTTGAAATTGTAATGTATCTAATACGTCTTCATCAAAAGAATGGGTAATACATTTTTATCTGTTCATAATTAAATCATTTTCAGAAATATAAATCCATAAGCTTGATGCATTCAAGAACAGATATTGAAATTACAATTGGAGAGTGTCAAAAAATTTCTGACTTCCAGCACCTGAGTTTACTTTTTATACAAACTCCTGACTCTGTACTATTATTTTATGAACTACAATCTTTTCTAATGGATTTAAAAAAATCTTTAAATAAATTTGAATCATTGAACTTGTTTATCTAAGAAAGGTTTTTTCCATGGACAAAGTATTTTTATAATATTTGTATTAACTCAAAAGATATCCTTGTATTCTAAATATGTACAAAAAAAAATATATCCTATTAAAAATAACAGTACTAAATTAACTAGTACCAAAATATTGTAGAATAGCTGAAGAGGAGTAAAAGAAAAGTGTACATTTTAATCATAAAAATGCTATATTTGTAATGTATTAAATCATATTTGTTTTTATAAGCCTCACAACATTATTTACATCTAAAAAGTAAGACTGTTTTTGATTATCAAATCTTACTAAAAAAAAAAATATATTCCCATATTATGTAAATACATGTTTATATATATATATATAATGAAAAATCTTATGTGGGAACTAGTAATAACCATTAAAAATATTAAGTAAAATTTAAATCATTTAATATTGTACACCCCTCCCTTTTACCACTGTTTTACATAAACAAAACATAGTTTACTGACCGGTGGCTGTAATTTGTTTAAATTGATGCTACTGTAATTAATAGATTTTTTTTTTTTTTTTTGAAGGGAAGTTGTGGTTTTTTAGCTTTAAAAATTGGTAAATCTTTATTTTCCAAAATTAATTATTTATATTTAGAACAACCAACATTTATACAAATAGATTGATTATTTTATATATTTGTATAAATATATTAAAATATTTATTAATTAATTTAATATATTTATAGTGCCATTACTGCATATATTTCTCTGCTGTTCTTTGTACCTAAGAGGCTTTGGAGTTGTTTTTTCTATATTATTTGAAGTGTGAAAGAAAATATGTTTTCTTTTTTCTTTTATAGATATAAGGCAAAAAGAAAACCTTTTATTCTCTTGCTAATCAATATCATTCAAGGAATTTCAATGATCAATCATTAAAAGAAAATCATTCTTCTTTTTCTTCGAAGGTAAGCTTTCCAATTTTACTGCTGTTATATTGCAGCTTTATAAAAATTTAAATTATATTTTAGCTTATAATACATTGTATATTTGTTTTAAATTATTATTTAGTAAATGTTTCAAAGGTTTTTATGATATTTATTTAATATTTTTCTGTGTATCATAACCAGGATTCAAATTTATTTTTTATTGTATTCTTATAATCATCAAACGTATACATTAAAATATTGTGATTGATTTCAATTATTTTGATTTTGAAATTTGACTCACCTACCCACTGATTTATTTCAAATTAAGAAAGAAAAAACTTACAAATCTCTAAATTCTAAAGTACAAAGAAGGAAAAAGAAAGGAACAAACTTATTAAACTAATAGCAGCACATATTTACTGTAATTTAAGTTAATGTCTTTCCAGAAACTTTTCAGTTTTAATTTCCAAGACAGATTGTTTAAAGAAATTATCTCAGAATTTTTTTTTACCATTTTGATTTATGTAAGAAGTTATTATTGCTTATTCATCTAAAATTGTTGTCTTTAAATTATTTTTGAAACCTTATTTCTCTCACTAAAATTGTTTATCATCAATGGATGCAAACTTGACAATGGAATGTTCTAAATTGCTATAAGTTTAGAATTTAATTTGATTAGTACATACATAATTAATACAAGCATAATATTTTATTCCTCAATAACTTTGAAACCTAATTTTTAAAAATTAAGTATGTAAGATGCATTTAATTTTCTTCTGGATGAAATATAATCAGTAATTACCACTTTTGCTATATATTTTTCTTCCGTTAATTATAAGTATGGATTAAAAATGAATTTTCTGGTACATATTGTAAAATAATTAATAAAATTGAACATACATATATTTTAATTATTAAATAAAACTAAACTTGTTTTCTTATCTTGCAGGATCCAGGAGTACAATTTAAATATACTGACAAACCAGATTATATGTTGCCAAAACAAAGTTTATCTGAAGATTGTGAAGAAGCTCCTCCTACTCATTTAAATAGAGGCCGCCTTCACTTGAGCCTTAGTGAGTCGATTTACACAAGGCCAGATTCTGCAGTCAGGAACAAAGGTTCTAGAGCACTTACTCCTCCTGTGCCAATTAGATTTGATTGCTCAAGAAGATCACTACCCCCTCACAACAGGCTTCATGCACCATCTCCTCATTATGTAGTTGCTCAATCTGTTCACAGTCCTTCTTTTGCTAAAGAAGTCTCTAAGATTGGTACATACACTTCAGGGCATCCTTCTTCTAATTCAGTCATGTATTTCTCCCATTACCATGATCCATCTTTAGTTAAGTATGACTATGGTACTTCCACTGGAGATGTCTGCGGGCCAGCATCTAATTTTTACTCCCAATTATATAAAAGAAAGAATGATTTTGCTGAATCTAAAGGTGTATCTTTTACATCTCCCGATTTAACCAATAGTGGGAAGGTGCCCTCAGACACATGTTGTCTTGGCAACCAGACTGTTGACAAACTTCAAGAAATTGCCAACCGAACTATGATTAGTGGGCAATGCACTGATGTGTCTGTGTTGGAAGCATTTCCCAAAGGCTGCAGCAGCTTCCACAATAGCCCAAATAAGGAACATCGTGATGGCCACCAGTTGCTCATTGCTCAAACACCTCAACAGTTGTTTGTTAATAATTGTGTGGATTGCCAGCAAACTTCTTCTAATCATTCTTGCCAAAGTAGTATTTCTGGTGAATTTGCACGCACTCCAGGTAATAGACCCTTGTCCTTTGTAAAGGCCATGGAAATGTCAGAAACTTTGGATTTTCATAATAACAGTCTTCAACATTCCAGAATTCCTACCACTTCTCAACCCCATATAAAAGTGGTACCAGATCCCACTTCTAACTATAAGCTTTTATCTCCAAGTTCTAATGTGGTACCTGAACATAAGTCTAAAAAAAAAAACTGACCACTAAGTTAGTTATGAAATTTCTGTATGATTCTTGTTTGTTTTTGTTATTTAATTAAAGTTTATATGTTTATCTATATTATATTATTTTTGTTGTAAACTCAAATACTATTTTACTGTTCATGTGAAATATTTGAAAAGTAAAAAGAACTTTCGTTAAATGTCTAATTTATATTAGCATTTATGCAGATATTTTATTAATTAGTCATATGTTATATATATATTTACTATAATCTTTGGAAATTTGGTGGGAAATCTTTATTAAACAAATAAAAAATATTTTTTAAACAACTTAAATTATTTGTTTATCAATTATATGTTGCCATTGGAGTATCTTATTTCAAAGAATTTTCCAAATAAGCATATTTCTGATTTATAACTGGTTTGCTGAGGAAAATATTTTGTTTTTAGATTAATATAGAGAATTAAATACAGATCTGAGTCACTAAATTAGACTTTATTGTTCTATTGTTGGAAATTCATAATAAATATATGCCTATTATGTTTTTTTACTAATTTTATTTTTATTTATATTTTGAGATCTGAATGTAAAATCCTATTTTTAAGTTGACGGTATTTTATGAATGTTTATTGTTTATTTCATTTTATTTTATTTTATTTTGTTATTTTCATTAAAAAATTTTTTTAATTTTAATGGTAAAGAAAACAAAATATTTTTAGACCAAATTTCTTTTATTTATATTTTTCTTATGTAGTAAAAACTGTAAAAATTATTTAGAATAAGAGAAACTATTGTATTCTACTTCAATTTTAAAATTTTGTACATCATTTTCATTTTATTTATCAGAGTATCATAAACACCAATGCTATGCATGTTTGAATTCAGCCATAAGACTTGTTACTTCCTAAAAATGTATTTTACTATAGAAATATTTAAAAAATGTTTTTTTTAGCTTATTTTTATAGTTACTTTTTCTAGTTTGCAATTTTTTGATTAGATTCTTACAATGCAAGAATAACAATGATTTTAGCAAAATAGAAATTGTCCAATTTTTTTTTTTTTTTTCATTATTAATATTTCTAGAAGAAGCTGAATATCATTTTATAAAATAATAAAAGCTTGAAGTGTTTTTCTGACCTAATTAAAATTATAGCTTTTAGTTCAATACTCATAATATTGAGTATACCTTTAGAGCTTTTCATGTCTACTAGAAAATTAAATTTCAGTATAAGTGTTCAAGAAATGTATGAAAATTTTAATTTACCAAATGTGTTCAATAGATTAATTTTCCCAAGTATCTTTAATAGTACTCAGAATTATTATGTCAGCCAATAAATAAAATTAATAAAATATTGTCTTTTCTTTCTTAATTATTTTTTAAAGTAATGTTCAGTATATTTTTATGAAATTATTGATAAGTTTATAATGTTATGTTACATTCATTGTATTGTAAACAATTTATGCATACAATTGTTCAATTATTAATTTTCTTATAAAAAATTAATTAGAAATTAGTATTGAAGTTTATTTATGATACCCCCATTTCTTTTTCCTTTTACTAATATAGATGTATTTATGTTAGCATTTGCTATTCATACAAAACTTATTCTGTTGTGTTCATTTATTGAAAATGAGTATATTAGTCTAAAATGTAACTATAACTCATATTTTTTTTTAATTTTGTGTTTATTTCACAATGACTTGCATAAAATACCATGCAAAATTTCAAAATTTAGTTGTACTCAAAAATTGAAGTATTTCTATAAAATAAGACTAGTAATTTTAAGGGGTATTTTTAAGAATTTTATTTTATTATTAGTTCTTAAGATTGTGAGATAAAAATTACATCTATTATTAGAACATCCATTCCACAAATAATAGGTCCTTTTTATTTTAAATAATACTAACACCAACTATTCTCATTTAGTTATAATATTAAAATTGCATTAGTAATAAAAAGAATTATTACAGTTAGGCTTTTGCTTAAAAGTTACTTGTACAACATATTTTTGCTAACAGATTTTTTTTTCCCCCACACAAAATATTTTTTATATTGTTATTTTAATGCAACATAATTTTAAAATCATTGTTATCAAACAATGCAAATACATTATTGTAAATATGACATTAAAAAAAAATATTAGTCCATTTTTAGAAAATTAATTTTTAAAATCTGAAAGTAAATCATAAACTTGAAGAAATTTATAAATCTGATTTTTATTATTCTACCTAAATCAAAATGTTTTCGTTTAATTACATGTTTCAAGGTAATTATAAAATTCAAGTATACGTGAAAAGACAATCTTCAAAATATAAATAATTACTGTTACTTGTGCTATTTTGAAAAGGAAAAAAAAAAAATATTTGTTACTAATTTGAGTTTGTCCATTATTTTATGATCTATTCATTCAATTATATATGGGTTTATTGATTGAAAGAATATTTTATAATAACTTTTCAATGATTTTTGTATAAATAAACATATAATTTCCTTTGTATATACATATAGGATATAATACAATTAGACATAAATTAACATGAAAAAAAAAATCGATTATATAAAATATTTCGTAGCTTTAGGTAACTTAAAATGTTTGTCATATTTCTACATTCAAATTCTCACTTATTGGTAGATTCACAATGAACTCTCAGGTATACTTTTAACATATACAAAAAAATATGTGTTGGCATCAAAATTATTTGTAATTTAGCTTGATTGTGAATTTACCAGTGGATTATGATATGCTATCAGTTGAATATATTTAAGGTTTACATACATGTATATATAATACTGACCTTTCTTTCCAAAATTGAATAAATGAAATTATTATTTAAGCACATAAATGAATAATATATATATATATATACAAAATATTCATTTATGTGCTTAATTTGATTATTTTTAAATTTATATGATATAAACAAGAAAAAAAAATTAATAAGTCTGAAGGAAATGTTTTGAAAGTATATAGATATATATCCCTTTAATTTTATTCATTTCCAATTTAAAAAATGAATTTTCAAACTTGTATTTTGAAATGGTGAATATACATAGTAAATTGATGATAACAAAAATATTTTTAAATGTATTTTTATGTTTAATATGGTTTGTTTTTCAACTATATATTGATAGCCTGCTGGCTGATATATGTTTGCAGGGGTGAGGAAACCACATGCATAATTATTTGTATTTACTAAGATATTTAAATTTTTATCACATTCAAAATAAAATTTCTGAAAAAATAAAGATTAAGAATTCATTATATTCTTTTAATACTGTTTTCTATAACAATTTGTAACTTTTTTTTTTTCTTTTTTGTAAAATATTCTTTGTTTTTTTATATTTCTTATAATACTTTATTGCATTTAATATTTTAATATAGGATCAAAATATGAATTGATTCCTTTCCTTTTAAATAAGTTATTTATTTATTTTACTTTTTTAAATTAAAAATGCTTTTATTTACCAGTTAATGTTTTTATTTATTTCATCTATTCATAAAACATTATGAGGATTGTTTTAAACACTAAAACTTTTTATTCCTTAATATTTCTATTACCTACGTCAAAATTAACGTATTTAATTCCTTATATGTTTTTTTTTTTTTTTTTTAATCTAATCTTTTTATAGTATTTCAATCTCAAACAGGAAGTAAAGGAAAAATCACAGAACAATAATTCATTAATGCATTATTTACATCAATAACAAGGAGTAAGTATTTTTATGACACGTAATTCTATGTAAAAAGAATGAACAGGTTAAAAATAAATCATGGGTAGATGTGACAGGTATATTTTTAGTTAGTTATTTACAATATCCTTAAAGATATAGCATGCAACTGAAGAATTTATTTGTAGGGTATTTTTAGATAGGCATTGAAAAATCAATCTAAAATATATATACTTCTCATTACTTATGATTGTTGTAAGATGTTGTGCATTTTCCTCTCTTATTATGAAGACTCATTAATAATTATTATTAATATATTGATTATTATAAAAGGTTCATAACATTGATTTTATTTATAAATGAAATAGTAGAATGAACATAATAGCTATTATAATGTTTACCCCACCACCAGTTCCTTAGTATTCCAACAACTTGATGCTGAATAGCCATAAACATAATAAATGATGTGTTCATTTCGCCTTATACATGTCAGTCAATTATTTTCTGAACTGTCATTATTAAAAATAGAATTTGTAGTATTTTATAGCATTTGCCTTAAAATAAAATACTCATTCATAAAAACTTGTTAGATTTGACCCATTCTGAAGTTCTTGTGTTTTAGTTTTTCTTTTCATTTTTTATGCTTAAAATTTTGTTTACCTATTTGTTTTCGTAAATGTTTTATTTAATTTCAAATTTCCAGTTAATACTTTAGCCATCAGTTAGTATAAATGATGTATTTAGTTACAATATTACCATTTTTCAATATATGTCAGTCTAAATAATTCATGAAAGAAAAAAAAACATTACAGCTATAATGTGAACATACATTTTATTGTAGCATAGAATCTTATTTATTTAAAGAAGATGGATTTAATTTTTTTAAACCAAAATTAACACTATAAATCTTATTAAAAGTTTTGCTCTTGCAGGGATTAACTATACTTTGAACATTCCTCATTTTTGCATGCATTTGAAAAAGTTGCATTATGTGTATTGCACAAAAATGAAAAATTAATAAACCTTATATAATTTTTAAAAATAAAAATGCTTTTGTGGAATATCGTTTCACTGTAGTTGTTGTTTTTTTTTTTAATAATTTAAAATTGCCACTTAAAGTATTTAATTTATTTTAATCATTTCTTAAATAATTTTTTAATACTTGTATTTATGATCTTAAACTGGCTTGCTATTGATATTGCCAATTTTATATTTATAAAAGATACAAACAAAATTAAGCTTGTAATATTTCCTGAAATGAGCTAATTATTATTTGATATGGGTTTTCAAATTCAGTATGTTTTGTTTTCCCTTAAAATTATTCATTAAATATTTTAGTTGATGAATATGTACCTTATTTAATATATGTTATTTATATATACTGTACCAGCAAATCTTGAAAAACTAATAGGTAGTAGTAACATAAGAAAGAAATAATTTGTATATTTGATTGAATTGTTTTGGTAAATTTTGATACTCTTAGTGAAAGTTAAAATTTTGTTATCCATTTTTTGAAAGTTAAGTAGGATATGTAATAAAATTTTCTGTTATTTAAAAATAATTTTTGAAACTATAATAAAATTATTATATTACCAGAAACAGTTAAAAGTTTGAGTTATTAATAAATTTGTCTTACCTCAGTGTGTTTGTTTTTTATTGGTGTATTTACTCTGAAGAATGACTAAGAAAAATGAAAAATAATTCATTATATATGAATGTGATTATTCAAAATATATCATCTGATTTCAAAATTCCATATTTTCAAAAATAGCGACATGCAATGATAAGTAATACATGAATACAAAGACCAAATATATCAAGTGACCAACTGTGTAACATCAAGTCATCTAGACTACTGCTTGAAGGTGCAAAAATTTTTTAGTTACATTGATTTAATTAAAGCATATAAATCCTGCCGATTGTCATAAGGCAGATATACACTCAAGAGCCAAAACATTATGACCACCCCTACATTTTTGCAATGAACTCGCCTGGATGCCTGGATGACGTGGAAGGCACGCGATTAGGTGGAAGTGGTATTTAACTGCTGCTGGAGAGTCTGAAGAATCATTCTTTCACTACTGTGTGTGTGATGGGAAAGGCTGCGGGTCTAAGCGACTTTGATAGGGGGCAGATTGTAATGGCTTGGAACAAGTATTTCCGAAACTGCACGACTCGTGGGTTGTTCTTGATCTACAGTTGTTAGTACTTATGCAAAGTGGATGAATGATGAAACCTGCAGTAGACGACATGGTGTTGGACGTCCACACGCTATCAAAGAAAAAAGGTCTTCGGAGACTGTCTCGCATGGTGAAGCAAAACCGGAGCCAGACAGTGGCTCAGCTGGCAACCCAATACAATGCAGGGCCAAGTAGAATAGTATTGGAGCACACTGTTCTGCGGACACTGTTGGATATGGGGCTACGCAGCAAACGTCCCATTCGTGTGCCTTTGCTGACCAAGCGTCATCGCCAACTGCGCCTGCGCTGGGCCGGAACATCGTGACTGGTCCATGGATCAGTGGGAGAGAGTTGTCTGGTCAGATGAATCACGGTTTGTCATTCATCACGCCGATGGCCGTGTCAGGATACTCCGTCTTCCAGGCGAACATTTGCTCCCTCAATGTACAGTAGGTCATACACAGGCCGGTGGCGGCGGTATTGTGTGGGGGAGGGCGTGAGCGTGGTAGAGCAGACTATGAATGCGGCAGGGTATCTGAACATCATTGCGGACCAGTTGCACCCTTACATGGCCTGTTTTTCTGCTGGAAATGGAACGCCCCTTGTCACAAGGCTAAAATTGTGTTGGAGTGGTTCCAGGAACATGATGCTGAATTCAGTTAATGTCCTGGCCGCCTAACTGACCGGATGTCAATCCGATAGAACACATTTGGGATGTCCTGGGACGGCAGCTCAGAGTTCAAACACCACCAATTCACAATATCTCGGATTTGCGTGACCGTTGCTTAAACATCTGGTACAATCTGTCTCCGGCCATCTAACAAGGACTTATGGCAACCATGCCAAGGCGGGTTGAAGCTGTGTTGCGCGCCAAAGATGGGCCAACTCGTTATTGACAGGTGGTCATAATGTTTTGGTTCTTGAGTGTATGTACTCCGTTTGGATTATTCGAAAGTATGCATATGCAATTTGGCTTATGAACGCATCAGCGACTTCCCAACATTTTACCGACGAAGTTACTTATGATTTAACAGATATTTATGCTTTTGTAGACAATGTACTTAATTGCCTCTAAAAACCTCGATGAACGTCTCAAACACCTACATCTTTATTTTCCAAACTGCAAGAAAATGGTCTTTGCATTAATATTTCAAATTGTACATTTGGCGCCTCTTCAATTGACATTGTAGAATGTAATCTTTCCGAAAAGAAAAGAATTCAACCACTTTCTGATAAGGTTAAATGCAGGATAGATTTCGTAGGTTTTCGGAAATGTTTAATTTTTTTATAGATGCTTTATACTTAAAGCTGTGCATATAGTTTCTCATTTAGTAAAATTTGAGTTACAAATAGGAGATAATATATAATATGTGTATAATAAAGGAAATTTCATTCTAAGCATCTAAATCATACGAATAATTAATAATTTAATGATGTTAAAAATACAATTGCTCAAACTATTTTTTGCGTTACTGTATATGGGTAAGGCAGATATATATACATTCCGGCAGGCATATGTATATATATATCTATCTTTCACCTGTATATGGGTAGATGCACCCGATATCATCGCTATTGGTGCCATTCTGATGCAACACATTCAAGGAAGATGGGAACCGATTGCTTTTTCTCTCAATGAAGCTCATTTCTGAGTTAAAAGCCAACGAAAATGGTCAACATACGATAGAAAGCTATTTTTCAATTTACACTGCAATAAAAAAAATTCAAACTCATGCTACAGGACAGAAACTTTCAAATTTACACAGATATTAACCCTTATTTTATATTTTTAAGCAAAACACAAAAAAAAGGTTTATCCCGACAATTATTTCCTTAAGATCAAATTTCGCAGGAATTAGGAAACAATCAAGAATTACAAAATTTACTAAAAAAAACTAATCATATTTCAAATTAGAACTGAAACTTTGCCAGATTATGACATATTCTTCGTTCTTTTGTTCCTAATTCTTTTCGCATGCTTATATTTAGTAACCTGCACAACCCCTCACATACTGGAGCTGCAGCTACATCAGGACTTATCACTTCCAGATACGTATGGCCTGGCATAAAAGGACAATTCAAAATTTTGGTACGATGTTTTGAGTTGTGTCAACGTTCGAAAATACAGAAGCACACTAAAATGCTTCGGCCACTTTCTCTCTTCCAGATGTTCGTTTTGCGCAAATTCACATAGATATAGTTGGTCCATTACCTCCCTCTAATGTTTGCAATAATTGACCAATTCTCCTGATGGCTAGATGCTATACCCATTCAGATATGCAGACAAAACAGTATGTAATATTTGGATTTTTCGTTTTGAACTGATTGTATTTGGGTTAACTATTTAGCCCAAATACAATCAGAAAGATCAATACTCTAAATAATACCTATTATCCTTCTCAGCATCTGATGAGTTGTGAAGAGGATTTGTAAACCTCTTGCTCAAAATTGGTATACGACAACGACGTAGTGACAAATGGGATATAAACGTTATCCCACCACGCGATGATGATGTCTTTGAAACCACGTACATCAGTTAAATCCATTTGCAACGTCAGCTAATTGCATGAACAAATAATATGTCAACTCTTCTTTAAAATCTTTTTGCACATTTTTTAAGAGTAGATAATAGGATACCTTTTGAGTCAGTCTTATACTGATCCTCATAAAGTGATAAAACCTTATACGGTCTCATAAAGTGACAGAAAAAAACTGTCACGATTAAACTTACTGGTTGCAAATCCACTGTATTTCTTTGCAGAGCGAAACCTGCCTATTTAATCACAGACACTAATTCATCTGAAATGGCAAATGAACAGTCTTATTTTAAAATTATCACGAAAACAGGCAGACATGCACGATTGGCCTCATTTTGCACATGCTAATATATATATATACATCAGCATATATATTTATACATTTCAATGTTAGATAATTTCCATGTCTGTTGCTGTTCTATGTGTCTACATACAAAATGGGAAAATTTATTTTATTTTTTTTACATTGTATCTTGTACTATTAGCAGATTGGATTTCACAAATATGTATAGTTAATTTAATCCGGAAATTTAACACGGAAATAAAACAATCGGTTTCAAGTTAAATTATTTTATAAATTTAAGTAAATACAGAAGAGAAAATGTGGTTGAAAGAATCTTTTTCGGCAAAGAATTTTAAGTTATTTGATAATAAAAATACATTAAATTTAGTGTGTTTTAGATGGAATATAGGTAAACATATTTTTAAAGTACGTTCACTTAAATGACCAGGAAAATTTGTCTTGTTTGAGGAAAGTTCGCATCGTCTCTAATTCAAGTCGAACCTAATCTTCTAACCTAATAATCTTCTTGGATTCTTTCTGATCTTTTGATTCATAATACCATCTCTGGTGTAAACAGTGAAATTTTTGGATTTACGCATCATTTGCCAAGATGGTTAGTTAGCTTTCTAATTTTAGAAGTTAGAAAGGCCTGATGGCCAGTGGCTAGCGCTCTGGTGCTCGGTACCATAGGTTTCGGGCTCGAGTCCCGGTAGGGCCATAGATATTTATAGTGATTCGGAATCGACCTAATCATAGGTCCCAGTCTAATATAATAGTAGAGCTTTGCCGAGGTATTGTTACTCCGCGTCCGTAGCTTATCTTCAAGCTACACGCACCCTGCGTAGTGCTAAGTGAGTAACGTCAGTGCAGCCTTTTCTTACGGCATAAAAGATAACTGTCTAAGTATTTGCCAGCTGAATTAGAAAAAAAAATTGCAAGTTAAAATAACTCGTCTTCCTGTCTCTTCAGGAACGTATTCTGCAATAAAAAAAAAAGTTTGAATAAAGATATAGAAGAAAGCATGTTTCATAAACACATGTATGTACTGTTACTCTATCCATTTTATTTTGCAAAACATTTTTCAATTCAAACAATTCTTTTTCAAACATTTTCATTTTTCAAACAATTTCTAATAATAATAATAATTATTATTATTATTATTATTTTGGTTTTTATGTACAGAGCCACTATTTTTGATGCTGCCATTATGTATAGAATAATTATTTTGAATCAGCAAATACAACTCTTTTTAACTCTTAATAATATAGCATGTTTCTAAACATTGCATGGGTATTTAAAATTAAAATAACAGTTTTGTTTTAATATTTAAGCAAGATGCAAAATGATGATGTAAGATTTGTTTAAAAATTTACTTTCATTTTATATATGTTTTTAACGAGTTTTCAATTTTTTTCCTTCTATCGTTTATACAATGTTTTGTTTCAGACGTAGATGCATAATTGTTTATTTTAAATATGTCTTAAAATTGTGTCAGTGTATGATTTAAAAAGGAAAGAATTTTATTTACTCGTATTATTGAACATTAATAGAAATTAAGGAGTATAATGCCGTATAATATTTATATATGAATTAATGGGAAAATCCCCGAACATGTGTCTTTTAGTGTGTGTTGACATGTATAAGCATGTTTGTATGTAAAGTTATATATTGACTAGAATTATATACATTTATTATATAAAATAATTGTATTTTTATTTTTAGATTTTTTTTTTTTTTTTTTTTTCGATTTACGATATCAAACTTTGATAGGTGAAATTATATTAGGTTCACATTGAATTATTGGTGATTTGACTTAATTTTTGCATGCAAAAATATGCATAAAATTAAATTAATTTAAAATTCAAAGATATCAACAAGTATGGAAATCATTGATTAGATCATTTCTTAAATTTAAATAATATAAGAAGCATTTATGTGTTAAATAATTTTTTAAATATTCTGGTTTGCTAAAAGTATTAATAAAACTATAAATTGCCCCCATCCTAAGCACAGCTAAAGGTCAGTAAGTATGTTTGATTTTATAATTAGTTAAAAAAAAAAATTATTTTGAAAGTAACATTAAAGAATATAATGATGATT
The DNA here is from genome assembly GCA_021605095.1 of Caerostris extrusa. Taxonomy (NCBI): domain Eukaryota; kingdom Metazoa; phylum Arthropoda; class Arachnida; order Araneae; family Araneidae; genus Caerostris; species Caerostris extrusa. Next base: position 20,358 of record BPLR01012221.1, read on the forward strand.
ATCATGTTTATGAAATCGTATCATTCCCTTTACCTTGAAAATTTGATACTTCTAATAATTGCTCCAAAGGGGGAGGAAAACATATATATATATTACCAAAACAGAAAACGAATAATAATTTGTTAAATTTAAATGTTAAAAGATATTGTTTATTTATAACATTCATTGAGTTTTCTTCCATTAGCAGATAATAATCAAAATATGAGTGTGAGGGGAACAACCTTAAAGATTTAACAATTGAATTAGTGTAAATATTTTAACTCATTACTTTATGATTAATGATGACTTTTCAGCATTTCCACATGAATGTTTCTCCATTAATGGGAAAACTATCTGGAAAGTAAAAACTAAGGAAAAGTGTTAATTTAATCCAAATATACTGAAAAATTATTTGTTTCTTATTTATTATTGCATTTAGTTATTAACTTTAGTCTAATTTTATGTCTTCAAAAACCAACTAAAAATTTAAAAATCCTTGATGTCATAATTTGTGCTAATTGTTAACCACATAATTTGTAGAAAGGCACTATAACTGTGCTACCACATAATTTGGTTAAAGGTACTATATATTAAGGCTTATATAAATATAATTAGTATCTCATGTGTTCTTATTTATTTTGTGCAAATATACTATAATTTAATTTCCACATCTAACTTGACTTGGTACTTTTGAAATGTATGCTCGCCACATCTAATATTGTTTATTTTCTACAGTATAAATGCAAAGTGATTTAAAAAAAAAAAAAAATTTTTTTTTTTTTTTTTTTTTTTGATGGAATCATCCAAATATAATCATCAAATGTATATTTAAATTAAAAATTATATCTGTAGCAAAAGTAATTTCACAGAACTAAAATAAACTATAAATTTATTTATGATGAGATCTAATTTGTTTTTGTTCTACGAGCTATACTAGTTAAAATTTATTTTTTATGCGATTGTTTCTTATACAATTTTTTAATGAATTTTACAATTATGCTCAAATAAACCTAGTTCATTAAATAAAAATTATAAGTGTTACTTTATCCCATAGCCTTAATAATTTTGTTAATATATGGTTAGATATATTACTATAGAACATTAATTTTTTTCTTTTTCTTTTAGATTGTGTGGGGTGTTATCAACAAAACATTTTGTTCATATAAAGTAAAGTATGTAGCACTCTATTTTTCTTACTTTTTTTTTTTTTTTTTTTTTGCCATTTTTAAATTGATTATTTTTGGTATTTCTATATTGCGGTAGAAGTATTAACAACATGATTATTGGTTGCATATTTGATGTTTTATTTTTAATTATTTATTTTTATAATAATGGAAAGTGTTTTATTTGTATTTTTAATTTTTGAAGTTTTAAGTCATATGATAAATTAGAATTAAAAGTCATGGAGTAGCAAAATGCAAACTTTTATGTAGCAAATAATATTGTATAAATACTACTATATACATGTAATGAAAGTTTTATCTCATTAAGAAGTCATAATGTAGCTATTTACATTATTATAATTGAATTTTTAGATCTTATACTGGTTTGTTATGTTGCCCAATGAAGCTTTTATTTTGCATTGCTCAGATTAGTCACTCATTTGAAACAGAGATAAAATATAAGTTTTGGATATTGTTATAAAATAAAATTGCTTGTTTTGCTGAAGGGAAAATAATTATGAAAAAAGTTTATCTGATAATGCTTTAAAAGTGATCAATAATAGGAGTAAAATATTTTTTGATGATACATAACATTATGGTAAATAATCTTTTTATATATTTTCAAAGTTTGTGCATTCTCCTATGCATTGCTACAATTTACATCTAGATTGTGTCAAAATTGGCAGGATATTTCTTATACACAGCCTACATCAATTAAAAAAACATTTAGAAGTTGCATGAATAATCATCAAGGATAATAAATATTCATTAATTCATTAAGATTGTTTATATGAATAATAATATTTGTTATTCATTCATCAATTTAATTTTATGCCAAGTTAGTGACTTTTCATGCTCAGCGAATTTTTCATTGTTGACATTTTTAAGCTGTTATGTTTAAAGAAGACTAATGTATAATAAATAAATAAAACATGTTAATGAATTGCAATCACCTAAAATTTTTTTAAGAATTTTTTTTTTTTAATAAGTAAGAAAAATTGGCATTGCCATTTTTACTAATAAAAACGTCCTGGTTTAATCCTAATCTCCGTGTCCCAGAAAAGTTGCCAATGTTGTAACCCAAAGTGTAATATATTGTCAATTCCTTTAGGTTGTAATAGTTCAGTTCAAGTAATTCCATTGGATGTTCAGAATTTGATGGCCCTGAGATTGTTTAGAACGGGGGAGTCTTTCTGAGTGGTTGAGGTTGGGAGAAAGAATTCTCTGATTTTCACACTGTTTTTTACTTCTTCTGTCCGAAGACTGTATCAGGTTTTTAAGCAACTATTTTAACTGGCTGTGTTAAAGAGAAGATGTCTACATTCCCTGGATAACTTTATATCCTTGATAACATCCAACATGATATGCAAATTCAAAACACTAAAAGGCCACTGCTATGTCTATAAACCAAGTACAAGACCAATCACTTTTTCTGGGATTGTTTTGAGATTGGGCTGCTTTTTCTGTGGTATGGGCAATATCTTGAGTGGGTGTGGAAAAAATGTATGCATGTTTTCAAATGGCAAGAAAACTAATGTTTTTACTGTCAGGCTCTAATTTATAAATAAATATAACTTTTAAGATAATTTTATAATTTTTGCTAATTAAAATGTAAATAAAAAAAAAGTTTTGTATCTTGTAACTTATTTTATAACTCTGTGCTTAATTTCTAATTAAAAATTCAATATACCTGTTCTATGCATTTTTTAAATTCAAATATTTCACAATAAAATATATGTTGAAAAAGAAATTAATGAAAGAAAGAATTACATTTTTATAAAATTGAAATTGGGAAGATAAAGGGAAATCTTAAATTTATGAAATAATACTTAAATGAATATGACAAATTTTGTTTTTTAATTAGAAAGATAAAAATCTTTAACTGCATGTTTTAATTACTAATTTAATTTTAATTTTTAGAATTGCAATTAATATTTTATTTCATTAAAAGTTATTGAATTTTATTATAATATATTGAAGCAAATTGGATAACTGTGGGTTAGCAAATAAATAAAATAGAGATTTAAAAAAAATTTAGTAAATTAGATATAAGAGTTTTTGCATACCGTATTTTAGATTTCCGTTAGCTTTTTCTCCCTAGCACGCATGCTCATAGGAAATTGCACATGCGTATCTGTAATAATGTTTCCTATGAGCATGCGTGCTAGGGAGAAAAGCTAACAGACATCCAAAATACGGTATGCAAAAACTCTAATAATGAGCTATATTTGCTAGTCTAATATATAACATATTTCAATATTCAATCATTGTTTTTAGTTTAACATAAGTGTATGGAAACTAATAGTCCTGAAATTACTGAAGTTAAACACTGCTATAAAAAATATTGCAGAACACTTCATTGTATCAAGCAGTGAACTTAGATTTTATATTATAATTAAACAAAGCAGTTAATGCCAAGTTATATATGCTAATTTTTTATGGAATGTGGTAGCATTTAGAATATTTATTTCTATTTTGTCTAAAATATTTTTGGCATTTACTCAAGCAAAACTAAATATATTTCAATGGAATGTTGAATTTTTAATTACTTCAATCATGCCATCAAATTCAAATTTTTAATACATATTTTTCTTAAAAGTTTAATAAGAAAAATAATTTAGTATTAACTTAAACACTATGAATTATGCCCTATGTTCAGAATATATGTCAATGTTTATTTCTATTTAAATATGCATGTACAAACTTATGTATCATAAATTTAATATTTTCGATTTTATTATTTCAGCACAAAATCTCAACAATTTTGTCGAAATGAATACAACTTAACAGGACTTTGTAATAGAAATGCATGCCCTTTGGCTAACAGTAATTATGCTACTATTAGAGAAGAAAATGGTAAGTAGTTTTTTTAATGTTGTTGATATTTAAAGGAATTTAAGTATTTGCAACTCTCCATTCTAATAATCTTATATTGAATTAGATCATAATTTGTATTTATATAAAATTAATTTATTCTTATTACAACTAGCATAAATTTATTACATAAATCTGAGAGTAAGATTAATATTTTACTCAGGTTTATGCAATAAGTTAATGCTAGTTATAATAAGAATAAATTAATTTTATATAGTTAGTATCTTAGTATTGATATATTTATAGAAATAATATAAAATAGCTATTTTTAATTACTTTACTTTTATTTTTGCATGTTTGGTAATTTATTATTATTTTTAATTAAAACATGAGCTAACTCATTGCTTCTTGAGATTTTAAAAGTTGCCAAAAGTAATGAATGATCTTATTAGACAAATCTTATATGCTTTGCAAATAATATGTAAAATTATTTTATAAAAGTTATATTAATTATAGATTTTCCGAAGCTGTATCTCAGTTAGCCACTGTATAATTATCCTCTAATCCATAATTATAAAAACATATTCAAGATTGTTTTACAATAGACACTGTGAATTTATAAAAAATGTTATCTAAAAATTAATGTTATGTATAACATTATGCTAATTAATGTTATCTAAAAAATAAACCTATTCATTCATCTAAAAATAAAATCTTGAAAGTATAAATGTAACAAATGAAACACATACGAAAAGGGGATTAAAATGAGTAAAGTAGTTAATGTATAAGTATTTCTGTAATAGGTTTTAGCCTGTAGTTAATCAAAAATCATAGCTTTTTAAGTATAATGATTATTAAAATTGTGCTATGACTAAAATACTTAATTATTATTTTTTTAGGTGTATGCTTTTTGTATATAAAAACTGCAGAAAGAGCTGCCTACCCTTCTCGAATGTGGGAAAAAGTAAAATTGTCAAAGAACTATGAAAAGGCATTAGAGCAAGTTGATACAAATTTAATCTACTGGCCTCGTTTCATTCGTCATAAATGTAAACAACGTTTTACAAAAATTACACAATATCTTATACGTATGAGAAAATTAAAAATTGGCAGGACGTAAGTTTTTATCTTTTAGAAAATTTTAAATAATTGCTAAAAAAAAGTTAGCAATTTTTTGTCTTTTGTATACAAAAATTTATTTGTAATATTTCTCTATGCTAATTGTTAAAGTGTTTTACTACTAATTTGATTTGTTGAATGTATTTTGGTATTTTAGTTTTAATTAATTGGTGAATGTCAGTTAACAATCACAGAAACAGTTTTCTGGTGTTGGTATTAAAACATGTTAATATAAACAATTAATAGCTGGTATGTGGTTAATTACAGTTAAAAGTATTTTATTTTTCTGGGATGCAATTCTTAATAATAAATAATAAGCCATTCTAAATAATAAGTTGCTGTTATGTAATTAAATTTCTAATTTAATTTTTAAAGAAACTTCAGCTAATGTATAAAAATACAATTTTTTATTTATATTATATTTATTTAATAATCAAATCTGCAAATTTATAATTTAAAATAAATTTGGTACTTTATTATTACTTTTAAATTAATAGCTTAACTAAATTTTTAATATAAAAGGTTTTACAGAATTATATATATATATGCATAATGGATGTGTTTATGCTCCAAAATTTGTGTAATCCATTCTGAAAATCTATTTTTCAAAAATTTAGCCACTTCATATCAGAAATAAATGAATTTAAAAATATATATTAGTGTTAAGTGAAAAATTTTAAAGTAAGGCAAGTTTATATTAGATAGCCTTCAATTTAAAATCTTCTGAAAAGTTGTATATTTTATTAGTTTTACTAGAAAGGCTGCAGGGGAGCATTTCTAATTTATTTTATATACAGTTTCAGAAAATTTCTGTGATACCTACAATTACCCCTGGTATTATATAATTTTAAAATTAAATGATTTTTAATTTTCTTATGACTTATTTTGTGTTGTTAAATAACTTGCACATTTTTCCTTCTGGCAAAAAAAAAAAATATTTTTAATATTAAAATATGTTTTCATAATAGTTGAAAGTTTACTTCATAAATTTTGTAAGAGAATAAATAAGTTAAAGTAGGTAATTAAAAATATCAGTTGGAACAATGTAAAATATTAAACATCAATATTTGTATAACAAGAATTTAATAATGTTAAAGACAGAGTATATTATTCTTAATGAGTTCTCCCTATTATAATAGGAAAGAATTGGTTCCTACTCAGAGAAAAATTGAAAGACGTGAAAGGCGAAGAGAAGAGAAAGCTCTTGTCGCTGCACAGCTTGACAATGAAATTGAAAAGAACCTTTTGGATAGATTGAAGAGTGGTTTTGGTAAGGAATTTATTTGAAAGCATGTTGCGTTAAATATTTTTTTTTATTATAATTAATGCTTATTTTAATTTTAAATTAGATTCCTTCTCTATAATTTGACATAAATTTATTACTTTTTTTTTAGTATGGAGATATTTACAACTTCAATCAAAAGGCATTTGATAAAGCTTTGGAAGATGAAGAGATAGAGAGTGAGGTTGATGAAGAAGATGAATATGAAATGGTAATGCCAATTATTTAAATTTGTAGAAATATTCTTTTCTAGAATTAATTCTATTGTATTTCTTTTTAAATTTGTTTTATTAACTTGCATATTTTTTGTAATTTTGAAAACAAACAAGAAAAATTAAATACCACACACACACACAAGAAAAACATAAAAAAAATTTTCATCAAATATTTATGATTATGGTTTAAAAATTATATGTATTTTTTTTTTAATGACGAGCTCAAAATGTAAATTTATTCCTGTATATATGCTCATAAAGGCAATTGCTTATATAAAAAAAAAAAAAAAAGGCAGAGACTGTTAAAGACACTAGTTTTCTTTTAAGGTCATTATGAAATAAGAATGTACTGCATTTCTAAATCTCTAATATATTATAGGAAGAAGAAGAAGGTGTAGGAGAAAGAGAATATGTGGCTGATGTAGATTTTGAAGAAAGTGATATATCAGATCTTGAAGTAAGTGCATGATAGGGATAAGTAC